>QEWY01002777.1:15765-46609 GCA_006503575.1 Baylisascaris schroederi
TATATATATATAGCATTTTATCATCAATTAATAACTTACTTCATTGTGCGTCAAATAGTCTTCGAATAAGTTTTTCGTTATACCATCTCTAAGCCAAACATATAAAAATCCACCACCACCGGCACCAGCTAACCATGCCACTTCAATAAAGCCATTGATTTTGAGATCGTCGATTAGTTTTCGTACAAAAATTGGCTCACTTCCAGGCGCCATCTTCTTTTTATCCTCATAGTATTGTTCTACTTCTGCCACAGGGAAAACACCTGGAATCGAAGATGATGAAATATTTAATGAAGTTATTTGACTGACTGCAAGCAATTACCCATTCGTCAAACATCTGGTACGAAGTGATAGGTGATGGGAGGTATATGAAGGAGGAAGCAAGAGGCGGTAAGCGCATTCATCTCCAACAAAAAGAAGAAAATACCCCACAATTTTCTTCCCGACTCCGGTAACCTTCATCACTTATAAGGAACTCAACCACCCTATCTTTCTCCTCAAAGAGATCAGGATTTTTCAGGATTGCGACACTGAAAATGCAATAAAAAGTGACAAAAAGTCAAGAGAGGCGACGCAGACAACAAGCGGAAACTTCACACAATCGCTGTACACATCACCTGCCCAGAAGTCCATTAAAATAGTTGTTCCTACTTGTTAAATCGGTTCAATTTGTATGATGAAAATGTTCTATTTTTTCAAAATGTTCCAACCATCTTGGCAATCGAATGGTTACTTTTCGTGTTCCTGAGTCAATTCAAATGTGCTGTCCGTTCCTTTATTATTATATATGGACTTATTCGCTTTGAGACCGATAATCTTTAAATTTAATTTTCTTTCTTTCATTGAAATCAAACCGAACATAGGTAGACCTATACTCGTCAAAAATAAATGTAATCCTAATATCCTTATATATTTTGGCTATTTTTATTGCTGCAAGCTATTTGCGACATAAAATTCCCACCGCACAATCCTTTAAAAAATATGAGATGAAAATCTCGAAAATGCTTTTCATCAACGAAAAAAAGTTGAATCCAACTCACCTTGACGAATGAGTTTTGCGGTAGTCTCTGCATTATTTGCCAACGAATAAAGTGTATTTGTTATATGCCCATCGCGAGAAAACCAACTCCGTACCACCTCCTTTATGTAAGCAGTCATTATTAGTAATTAATAACCAATAAAACGACTTCATATTGATAAAATCTTATGGGAGATGATTGAGAACATATACGTACATATGCGCCATATGAGTAACAAGTACAGAAACCACCTGGCAAAGATCTGAACCAACTAAAACCACAGCACTCTGTGGGGGGTCGCAGAGGGGGTATGGGACAAAAGGCTCATTATAGGTTTAAGTTAAGTGATTCAGAACCCATATCAATTAACTATCGTTAAATAATTCTTCCAATTGAGCATCAACCAGATAAACAAGAATTGATTCTGCTTTATTTTTAGCTTCTAATGGCGGATGAGTATCAAACTGTTGAGAACTAACTGATCAGAAACATTCTCTAGTGAAGGAGATGGTGATAACGAAAGATCGAAAAAAGATAAAAATGCAATAAAGAAAAGTAAATAAGAAGGTAATTGAAGTAAGGTGCTTGAGAAAAGTACAACATAAAATATTATAGAATATGATGAAGAGGTTTGTAGAAAACGAATAAAAGATACAATCATATCGAAAGAATATTAGAGGTAACAATAAATAATTTACAATAAATCAATGAGAAAATATAACAAAAAAGTAATAAAGTAAACAAGGAAAATGCCTGAAGTGAATTTGGAAATGATTAACAAACCTGCAATAAATTCTTGGCGAGTCGTGTTCGTCCCGTATAGATGAGTAGTAATTTCGACTCTATTTCATGTATGAAATGTTGATCGCAATCCACTTGTTCAGAGAGTATTTGTTCCTTTTGTTTTGAAAAACGTGATATTTTAATACCAGCAGTTACACCACCAACTTGATCCTGCCAGCCGCCACCGGTTGTCAGATACTGCTCAATCAACAACACCTGAAAGCACTCACCCTTTTCTGCAATATTGGATATGCATTAAAGAATAGTTAATAGCCTCACCTATCACGCACAAATTGTGGTTCATTACCCTCACATCGCTAGACACTTATTGAGTTTGGGTAGTAAGATACACCCCAAGTCCTGTTCTTCTTGTCAATGCAGAGTTTATAAAATAATTCAGAATCGAGTGGGCAAAAAGCTCCCTCTTTGGCTTCATTCACCCATTATGGAAGGCACTTTTTATAGAAGAAAAAACGTTCCCTTAAATGAAGCTCCGTCTTTTACACTAGAAAAAAAAAAAGCTCCAATTTTAGAAATTTTAAGATAGGAAGCACCCGAACAACTGAAGATGAATTTGATAGCTCGAAATGCAGACTCCGATTAAAACAGAAAGAATTAAGAGATTCGGATGCCAATCGAATGATCAATGAATAGATGATTGATAATACGAAAAATTTTCTATGCAAAGCTTATTGAAATTTTATGACTCTTCACCAATTCGTATAAAAAGCGATAGAAATAGACAAATTTTTTCCCTGTAGAAAAAACTTTAAAAAGAATGCGGTTGATTCTGACTTAGTGATACTCCCATTAAAAGTACTATCATTCAGTAATTCATAGCACCATAATAACGAAATCAAAAAGGGGACGAACCGCGTGATGAATATTATTCGTATTGAAAGAAACACCCATTAGGGTCCATAAAGCAGCCAGAATTGTAGCAGCCAAAATACTGCTCGTACCGAGACCTGAAATGGACACAGTTCAAGATCTTTCAAAAAAGACCAACGATAGAGGTACGTCAAGAGTTTCCCAAAAATATTTCCTCTACGAAAATAATTCAGTCACCTATTGATTTGCATTAACGTTCGTTCCTCCCCTGCCCCCCCCCCCTCCTCCCGGATGTTCCTAAAGATTTTGATAAAGAAGTTTCCAATAAAAAGCTTAATGGAAGAGTTCTTTAAAGGATGAAAGGTTTTTCGAAGGTAATAATGCTAAATTATTATCACTACACTTTCATTTTTCTTTTCTTTGACTATTTGCATTCGATTCCAACTATATGACGCCCGGAATTGCCTCTTCCTCTATGGTTATACCTCTGCTCCCCTAGCACAACTTTAACGGAAAATGGCCCCTCTCTTTCCCTCTGAACAACAATACTCCCTCCTACTGCATCCCCCTTTTCAAGAGTTTCTGAATTTTACAGTTTTGAAGCCCTCAGAATGAAAATAAAAGTTCCTTTGTCCATGATTGCACAACCAAACATCCCACCTAGTCCCATTTCATCGGCTAAACAGTGTTTATACATGACGAGGTAACCAGGACGATTTCGTAACAGATAACTTATGGAAGATTACCGTGCAAAAACAATCAAGTGGTGAAACCCGTTAACAGTTATTGTCAATTCATCTTCATTTGTATTGAAATTATTTGTATCGGTTCTACATCCCTCACTTCTCTCAAATAGTCTCTAAAGCTTCTTGCCGTCATTGTTGAATGCTATCTCGATCATGACCATATACTATCCTCTTTCACTCTTCTCAATCGGAAGGCAGCATCGTATCTGCCAACATCACCACGCATCTTTACAGGTTGTGTTGATTAGCATATCGACCACTTCTCTTTCCTCTTCTTGAATTTACATATATCCTGGAGGCCCATCCGGTAATATCCTTTCAATCTCGCTAACCAAACTACTGTTTTGCAAAATAATTATTCGTACAGAAAAACCCACTCATAGAGAGTTGAAAACTATAAGAATGCTTCGGATTTATGCGAGCCTCCGAAGGAGTATCCCACAATCCCATACTTACATCAGGACGGGCCTATATCTCAAAAAATACGGTAATCTTGAAACACAGGCTTCACCAACTAAGAAGAAAGAGGTGACAACCGAAGAAAAAACTCCCTCATATAGATGATAAGATTTCTTTAAGATGCTGAACTTACCAGGCAATGAAGGTTTATCCAAAAAATCGAAGATCTGTTGCGGTGTAGATAGGCAAAGATCGAGTTCCTTTATGAATATTCCCGAGATAGCAACTGAAGGATGAATTTCGCATTCAATAGGCTTCTGAAACTTTAATCGATTTACAAGTAAAATCAAATTAAACATCTGGTATTTGAAAATGAAAAAAAAAGGATCAAAACGTTAATGACCACCAATAGATGACCAAGGAACCTCGAATTATTATCCTCAACGATAATATTGAAAGATGATAGCCATTGGTCAGTTATATAAACATTAATAAAAAAAAAAACAACTAACTTCAACATTAAAATATTACTCTGTGCGATCATCGATTAACATCACTATAATGCTTACTTAACAACGGTACGATTTAGAATTGAATGCAAATACACCTTATAGAGAGATACAATGTCTTCTATTGAATATAATGTATTTAATTATTGTTTCTTTCAAATAAAAGAAGAATTATCAACAATTCTTCCAATTATTTAATGAACGATTCGAAAAACATGATGGTTTAAAAAGAGGTATCAAAGGAGTTTAATATCGTTATTGAGCGGATTCACTCTATCGATAAAATATGCAAATTCGGTTGCATGCAAACTGTGTTCGGCGATTGGAAGTTTTAACGCTGATTAAACGTTAGGCAAATAAGCAAATGGACAGACAAAAATTAGTGATATTATAGGAATAAAAGAGCACAATGACTGAGTAAAGAAAAAAAGATCATCTGGCTAATATACATTTCGAAGTCATATTGAGAGAGGATTTCACGGTGTCTAAGCTGTGCGATAGAAAAAGGAAATCCAAGACATAAATCCAAGGTGAAAAGAATCCTTCGTTTTAGATGTTTCTGATCACTGTTCTCAACCGGTCGAAAGTGCCCACATCCTTTGAGGACGTCCCTATCGACCCGTGCATAGAACGGTTACAAATCCTACCTCAGCCCCATTCAGACAAGGAAAGGGCATATATATTCCTCAACAGTTCAAGCACCATTTTGTGGATGAACTGATAAATGGCTTAAGAAGACAAACGAATTACTTTCCGAACCTCATTGCAGCAATAGATATTGAGCCATAAATCTATAATACGGGATTACGAATGCGAGTAAATGAGGAAATAAGGAAAATAAAAAAGGAAACAGAAGTGAAGGAAGTAAGAACAATCGAAAAAATTCACGAAAAATTTGGAAAAAAATAGATGCGAAAATGGAAAATTTATGACAAAAAAAATCCGTTCGGAAATGAAAAATAAAACATATCAGCAAATCTATACTGGACATTTGCGAGGATGCCCAGGTCCCAAGCTACATGATGAGGGAGTACTGTTCAGCGGCTAGCAACCTTGTCTTAACTTCCGGTATCAAACGAGGACACTTTCATGGTATGTTCAATCAGCAGCACTGCACTTCTAGAGTACACAATGAAATCGTATAGGAAACAAACCGTGCCATCAATAATCACAGCCATATTCACAACGGCCGAATGCTCGATTTGCATCGTTATTGGTGGGGTGTCTGTCCATCCACCAGCTAAATCCACACGACATGCACAACATGCACGTACTCCTCTCTTATGTCCCGAATGATAGCGTGGGACCGGAAGTTGCTGGAAATTTTGAGATCTGAGTTTATAGTATAGATCAGAGACCAAAATGATGGGAATTCTGTTCGGAGAAGGCCGTCGCAAGTCAACAATCTCTTTTGATGATTTTGCTAGTGTTTTACCAGCACTAAACCTAGTAACCTTCTTTCCGGAAATGCCCTTCATTATTTTAGAGGAAATTCCGAGAAGCCGATATTAACCGTGAAATAAATGAATTAAATAAAGTAAATAAATAAATAGAGCTTCCGTTAGATGAATCGATCACCAACAGACAGTGCTGATTTTAACAGATTCATGAAATCTGCTTAGGAAAGGATGGGCGGTGGAGAAAAATAATATGGATTCGTGAAATCTGTTGAAAGCATTTTTGAAATCTCGTCCAAGAAGGTATGAGATTAGCCCACTTTCAAGCAATGTAAGCAACACTGCCTGATGATGAGGTCCATGGGTGTCCACCTTCATACTCTTACAGTGGAAGAAAGCAAACAAAGATAAGGAAACAAGAAAGATCTTAACACTTGATGACTATTAATGACCTGTGGGAACTTCAACCATCAAAGGAAGAGAGGTGAACCTCGAAACATTATATCTGCAAAAGGGGAATAAAAAGGGACTGGGAGACCGTCACTCGGCTGGAAATCTGGACGATATTTAAAGCAGAATATCTAAAATTGAAGGACGAAAAAGAAGACGACAAGAATGATATGAAATAACCACTGCCAAGATGGGCATCTACCTATATAAAGGAAATATTCTACCTAGATACTAACATTATACCTGAATCGTTAATTATGCTGAAATGCTTGAAAACATGCGGAAATTTACCAGCCTATGTAAACGTATAATTCCGAATCGACGATGCATAAATCGAATAAAAAATATTTGCTTACCATTGGTCAGATACCGATAACCATATATCAAAATTATAAAAAGATTAGTGGATAATCAATGATTAGTGGATAGTAACATTGGTTATGCTGCTTCCTTTCTCAAATGAAATAATAAGTTGAGCCTTGAAAGTAAACATGTTGAAATATCCTCACCTCTATGAAGGAAGTTAATCAATTGTAAAGGAACGGATGGTGATTGATCGCCAGCCAAACACATTGAGTGAAATATCGGTATAAGCCCATAGTTTCTATCTTCTCTTAGAACTGCTTCCACCTCATCGAGCCACTTATTGAAAATGTGAGCTCTGTAAATGGATAATATATCGTATTTCCATAAGTACAAACTAATTAAATTGAAATCCTTCCTTTAAAGAAGCCCACCGTTCAAGATCTGTAAAAAACAGAGGCCCAGGGCTTATATTCAGTGAATACCATAACTCAAAAAACAAAAAATTTCGAATATCTAAAAGCCTTTCAGACATGTATCTTACTTAGTTAATTGCCCAAAATTGCTACGGCTCTTCAGTAATACGCTAGAAAATAAAATCAAAATGACTGAAATGAAATGGAAATTTGGCAGAATTCTTGAAGAAAAAAAAAGGAATTCATTTCTACAATTATATCAACAATTATCCCAAGTTGATTAAAAATTTTCAACAAAAGCCACAATGAAGTTTTCTTAGAGTGAATTGAAAAACATTAATGTCATCGATGCCTTAAAAAGCATAATGATTCTCGCTATATTATATTCAGATTGAACGTCATCTTATCGATACGAATAAAAAAGTTTAATTTATTTATAAATGGAACTCATCTAAAAATTTCTTTCATAGATGAATATCCGATTCAGTAAAAATTTATAAAAACTTCAGTTAATAATAAATATAAATGAATGGATTTAATATGTAACTTCAATTAATAATAATAGTATTATAAATAAGTGAAAGCACACTAACCTATTTAATTCGAAACATTTTTTCAATGACAGAGAGGAATAAGAAGGATCCTAAAATATGATAACAATTAGGAGGCATCCAACATAATACTGCTGCCATTCATCGATTCAAATAATTGGATTGATGTTATCCAAGAGAAATATTGCTGTCAAATCACCTTCGATAAAACATAACAAAGTCAACTGAAGAACAATCTACACAAAAGCCACCAAAATAACCTGCAGCAGGTCTATGGTGATATGGAGTGGGGTTTGAGGACTTCAACTCGATAACCATTCCATCGATCCATCATTAATCAGTTAAAAATGCCCATCACCCATCGCATTTTTTTCTGAAGAGAGTCGAAAATCTTTGATTTTCTCCACCCATTTTAGCCAAAATACTACGAGGAGATTTGCATGGGAATATTTTATGAATCTCTCTACAAAAAATTAAACATTCGCATGTTGAATTCTACGAAAAAATGCACTCGATAAAAAACGATTAAAATAAAAGAAAACAAAAACCTCAAATGCCGGTAGAAATATATGATTTGTAATTTCTTTCGCATTTTTACATTCATTTCCGGTTAAGATATTCCAGAATTTAATAGCATTTTGTTGGTCAGCCGGTTGGAAATAATGATACTTGCTTATATTTAGAAAACCTGAAATTGCAATTACTGTAAATTCGTTAAAATTTCAAATTCTTCCTTATTCGTCGGTAAAAATCCTTTAAAAATCTTTTGCATCTATCAGTGATTGATAATTAAATGTCTTTAAAATAACCATTAAAAAAAATAAATAAAAAAATTTCTTTTTCCATTTTCATATAGCAGCACATTTTAGCATAGTGCATCGTCATGCTAAAATTATTTTCTTTTTTAAAATCCATTTCCTCTACTAATATCGATTTATAATTTTATAGAAAACATGTCATACCTAATGAAATGTTTTTTGATGAGCAATGCAAACTTGTCCGCAGACGGGGACGAACCCGTAACCTCTCACTTGCCATGCGAGTGCTCTACCGCTGAGCTACTGCGCTGGACTTCGACTTTAGGCCGGATTTCATTTGGCTCATAACTCAGAAACATTCAACGTAAATGTTACTATACCTATATCTTTTTCTCCTATCGTTAAAAAAAACAATCTGAAATTCCAGAAATGTTTGTGCAATCGCATCGAAGCAAACAAATGTATTATAAAATTGCAATAAAATTTTGAATTTTGCAATTGCATAACACATTTATTTGTTACGATTAAATTATTTTGCATTTGCATAACGCAATCAAAAATTTTGCAATGAAACTTACATGCATGAGCATTATAACTTGAGAATCGATCGAATAGAATTTGACGAGCTTTCTTTGAACGTTCATCACATGGCGATCCTTCATGTACAAAATCCCTTTCTTTGATTCCATATGCTGCTGCCAAAATAAAATCGAAAAATATCGAAAGCTATAAAATAACCTACCGTATTAGCGCAAATAGAAGGACATCCATTTAAACAGTAAAATTTGCAAACAGAACGATTCATATTTCATTCTTATTTGTAAGGGACTAAAAAAAGTTCATCATCGAAAACTTTAACATTGAATTCTATGAAGTAAAATGGAACAAAGTTTGCTTTAATATTATGTAATGCGGAATAACTAAAACGAGTGTCCCATTCAGTGAAGAGGCCATAAAAACTTCCCACATTATCCTTAAAAAGCAATAACTTGGGAATTATATATACTCAGAAATAAGAGAATAAGCTAAGAAAGGAGACCTTATCTTAAAAGAACTAGCCATTGACTATCAAAGCAAAGACCTGGAAAAACATCTTTAAAATGTCAGAAATTCCGTCATAAGGATGTTAAAAAAAAAAAAAAAATAACCAAACTAGTGAGCATTTCAAATGTTTCGAAAAGGATATACATAAAAATAGATGACTAAGAGTGAGGCTAAAAGACCGAAATTATGAAAGGATCCAAAATGCGAAATTTCGGCAGAACTGAAGAGATGGCGGTCCTTCGAACGATCTCGGCATACTCCTATTCTCGCCGTAAAATCGTTCTCGAAGAAGTTGACGATTTTGAGGATCCCATAGGTAACTCTGAGGGGATTCCGGATGTCCACCACGGCGATCGACGAGGTGAAGAGGGCTTTTCGAAAGAGAAAATAGACTCTAACATATCTCAAAATTGGATAACAAACAAAACTAAGAAATATGGCTATCACGTCTCAATCAAATAACATGAAGAAGGAGAAGTGAAATAAGAGATTATTGCGGATTTCACACAACATGCAAATGCTTGACCGATAACGATGAGGAAAATAAGGTTGGCATTCATGAATTCGTATAAAGCAATAACCAGCCACAAGACGTACACATGGAAGAGGTAAGTTGTAAATTTGGTCACTTCCGCCCTGAATTTGTCTTATGCAACCCTTTTATAGACAACCTTCTTTTTGTCTTATTATGTTGGTATACAGCTAACAACCCATCGATGAAGTGACTCGATTCAGCTGAGGTTATCGACCCTCCAAGTTTCGCCAATGCGACCAACATTAGCCTCTTACCTAAACCGCTTGCGCTCTTTGGCAATATCAGCTATCCAGTTAAACCTTTATCAACTGGCTACAATTCGGAGACCAATGGTTATTATATTTTTGAGAAATAATAAAGTCACCCATCTTTAATATTCCATCATTACGAGTAGAAAAAATTTCTATTTTCGAAATGAGGAGCTATTATTTAGCCTGTTTGCTCCTCTATTTTATGAAGGGATATCTAATTACTTGCATATGGTAGATAATCTTCAAATATGGGATATGATCTCGAAAAAGTGTGAAAATATCCGCATTCTTCTTCTTCTTCTTCGATATTTTTTTTTCCTCCAACGGCTTTTCCTATATCTATTTAGTGTTGTTTTGCAGCTGCCGACTCATATTTTCAGCTTTTTTTGAAATGGTGCATTACATCGCTAATATTTCCACCTATTTCCGAGCCTATATTGGATTCATTTACCAAAAAGCCATATGCTACTTTTAATCCTAAGCAAATCGTAAGTCATTGCTTCTCTGTTTCACATTTTATCCTCATATTTGTTCTCTAAAGCTTCCCTCATAGTTTACTTTTCACTGAAGGTTTTTATTAATCATTTGGCTAAGACCAATTAATAAGCATCCCACTCGACTGTGGTGGTGATATCGAAGTTATTTTTTGATTGTATTCATATTAATTGCTCTTAATTGGTAACTCATTTCCTATCATTACTGCAATAAAGTTATATTAAGTATGAGTGTAACGACCATAAAAATTTTCACGTTATCCTTGTGAGAAATACTTTACAATAGAATTTCGGCTGAAAACTAAGATTTCAGTCCACCTTTACTAGTTGAAAAAACCAATCGATCGAAGATTTCGATCCACCTTTACCAGTCGAAAAAACCGACCGATCGAAGATTTCGGTCCACCTTAACCAGTCGAAAAAACCGATCGATCGAAGATTTCGGCCCACCTTAACCAGTCGAAAAAACCGATCGAACGGTCTTTTAGTCACAATAGAGATTCGGCTTTTAACAGATAATTTCGATTGGCATTCGAACAGTATCTCTTGAACGCTTTCGGTTTCAACCAACTTCCGGTTGTGAACCAACGCTTTCGATCGGTTACCGTCACCATACCAACTGGCATACCAAGTTTACAGGTTTTATTCGTCACAGCTGTCAGGAATGCTTCAAATTAAGAAAAGCGAAGAAATGGAAAAACCTGCAATCCAGGACTTCCGTTGTCTACTCCATAATAAGTGCACGATGATAGTGGATATACGGAATGAAGCGAAAGAAAGTTAGTCGCTATATCAACCGGCATATAAATAACGGTCAATACTAACGGTACTTTTGCACATCTTTCATATTTAGCTGTACAATAGTCGATGCCAACAACATCGAACTGCAAAGTAATTTCACTTAAATTGGAAAAAAAGAGTTAAAAAAAACTTCGCAAAAGAGAGAAACTTTTCGTTGGTTAGACAAAAGCAATGGTACAGACTAAGAGGCAGGGGATGATTTGATAAATTCTTCACTTGATTATTGTGGAAATTTTTTTTAAACTTTTGGTGAATTTCTTTTCGAATTTACGTAAATTTACGTTTATTAGTGAAATTTACTCTTTTTCTAGAAAGTTTTCGATATTTTTAGTCGTATTGTTTGAGGCTATTACATTCTTAAAACCCTTCAAAATGTTTGCTATGATTGTAGTCATAAATATAATAAAAAGTATGCAGAGAATCCTTCATAAAACTCCGAAAGAAATCGAAAATTTAAAATTTCATAAAAGGAATTCAAAGGAAGTAACTCGAAGTAGCAGAAACTAGGTCTTACGGTAATCTAATTAATAGTAGTCAGATCTTACGACGAAGCATAAGCAACTAGATCTATGTCTTACGGTAGATTAACTAACAGTAATTAGGTTCCGCGATGAAATAAATAATAGTAATCACATGTTGTGGTCAACTAGGTAGTAGTAACTAGGTCTTCAGGTGAATTGAATTAAGTAACGGTGATCGAGTAGTACGGTTGTTCATCGACTGGTAGTATCGAAGTCTTACGGTTAATAAACAATAAAAACAAACGCGATCATTTAATCGATACACTCCTGAAGTTGTTGCTAACGATGCATCCGCATTGAATGTGAACACCATCAACGAATGCCCATCGTCTTTTGTGGTGTTGATAATTTCAATACCATCTTCAACCTGTAATTAACTACAACTTTTACGCTTCTCCTCTGCATGAAGTTCGATGGGATGTTTGCTTAATCTTTAGAATATGGTGCTATGGAGGCTGAAGAGAATGGGGTAGGGGGGCGGGAATATGCAACGTTGTCGGATACGATGGAAAGAGTGATAGAGAGATTACTTTTAAGTTCATTGGAATTGTCGCATTATACAACGAAAAATATATAATTGGAATAACAGTTACATTATCATTTACGACCAGATAGAAGAGTCTGAGAAGAGAGAATTGAAAATAAACTGAATTTCCCTCAAAGGAAGGGAAGGGGGAAAGAGGAGGGGGAGGGGGGGAAGAACCACATATTTCGTGCGAATAACAAACAATAAGTTATTAAATGACATATTCTTGTGTTGATGTCGCATCGACAACCGAATGCGAATGGCCTTTTTGAGGGTAAGCCAGACTACCCCCCACATTTTAGTACCAAATCTTTAGTAGAGTCGACAATTCTAGTATAAGAGATTTGAGGATGCATTAAATAGTGATTAAATAGTACCATACATCCCATATTCTGAGGATCCCATGCAAAAATTCTGAGGATTCCATATAAAATAGTAGCTGAATGCTGATCACTCAGCCATAATTGGAATCATATTTTCCATTTTCCCAAATATACACCCCATCTTCCGCCAAATATCATTCTTCAATTCTTATGCATATTTTTAGTGATGCGTGATTAAATTCTTCTTGCTAGAGTCTTCCGATATGTCGAAATAAAACCTGTAGTATGAGATGATTCCGGTCTCCCTTCAGTCTATTCGAAATCCATAACTATATTCGGACAGATATATACATATAAGGATTACATAATTGTTGCATAAATTTTTTTTTCTAAAAATTTTGGCATTGAAATGAAAAAAAAAACCTGAAAGTCATTTCCCTAGTCTCATATATTAGGTGACTGACTCATCAGCAGAGTAGAGGACTGGAACGAGGAGGAAACCAAGATAGATGGAAAACCCCATGAAATAGTTTTAACTAAATTTCAAAGAAAATAAGATATCAAACCTGCCAGAATGCATCACTGCCACATATCCAAACACCATTTGAAAAATTAGTGGCCAATTTTGTCAGTTGTGACAATTGTAAAACGAATAAACTTCGCGGTACACGAATACCATCATTCGTTAACGTATCGCTACCCAAATACATAAACGCCGATCCACAACGATTCAATCCATATTCTCTACCCTGAGAAAATAATATCACTCCGAGAATATATCAACTGGTGACGAAAGTTAAACGGATATGGAAGCAATACCTCCTTTCAAAAACTTCAACAACCGAATATGAACGGCCTTTTTCACGATAAGCTACACTACCCTCAAAATTTTAGTAGCAAATCTTTAGTATCTGAAGAACAGCTGTTTGATCAGTGGTCCAATTTTTTAAAAAAAAAAGAAAAAAGGAATTGCAATTCCTATTTTCTACGTAATAAAAACCGTGAATGTGAAAGATTCCTAAGCTAACAGCTGCAGCTAGAAGATTTGGAAAGCTGTAGCTCCGAAGCAACGTTTTCATGAGTTACGGCTCCGAAACGTCATTTTGAAGAGGCTCAACTCCGAGATGCCATTCTGAAGCATCTTCAATTCCGAGACACGAAAATGCCGTATCTCAATCGCTAATATTTTAACAAACATCAAGCGCCTAATATTCCAGGACGTAGACACACCAATCACTTATGAACAAATGAGGGAATTTGCGCCTGAAGGAATACGCTATTAAAGCGTTATTTTGCAAACTTGGCTATTATACTAAGTAACCAAATGAATGGACAAAAATCATGGAAAACGTTTAGTGATATATTTTCTATTCCTTATAAAGACTGGTATTCCCTCTCCTCCTCAATAGTGAAAAATCACCTCTCCCCCACCTCTACCTCCCCTCTCAAGCAACAGATCGCCCAATCTGTCATCACTGTGAATACAACCCCTTACTTACCATCAGCTTGCCGCTCCTATAGCATCCTATGAGGGAAGAGGAGAGCCAAGCTTGAAGAAAACCGTTTGAGCGGTAATTCCTCCATTAATACTCGTCTTCAGTTTGAAGATGTGAGTGGGAAGCTGTTTGAAAGTTGTCTATTATATTTTGAATAAAATCTATTGTATTATGAGAATATAGAGAAGATAACGACTCACAGAATGTAGAATGAGAATACGACTATCGAGTAAGACTTCATCAGTGAGCACGAAGAACCCTCGTTGTGCACATAGATGCTCTGTCTAAATTGAGAAAAAATTAGTACACGAAAATAATCACACTTAGGGTTTTGAAGGTTAGATAGGGATTGAGAGGCAGAGGTATTGAATACATAATTCGATTAAAAAAATGCATGATGCTAGAAAATTTTTTCGAATTCTAAGCAAAAATACTGAAAACTCGACTAATATTTTACTAACAATTGTGAGCGTCTTGAATTTCCCCCTTAGAAGAAAAAAAAAACGAAACTTTTTTAAAAGCTTAGATTGCAAATATATAGATTATCTAAACGCCAAAACCTCAACCCCTCGGGGTTAGTCAATGTTTTCAAATATGCAAAGTGAAACGTTAACACCGTCCCCCCCCCTCTCCCCCCTTCGCAGGTGCCTGAATAAATCAAACAATTAGTGCCCCACATTTGCTGTTATGATTTTTGCATTATTTATTTGGCCCATGATTAATTTTCACGTCAATCCATATATATATATATATATATATATATATATATATATATATATATATATATATATATATATAAAGTATACAGGATTTTTACTAAATCTGTAGATATAGAAACTTGTAGACATACCTTACATCTACATCTACATACAAACAAAATTTCTACAAATAAGTAGAAATTTTCTACATATATAGACGAATATATGTAGAAAATTACCACTATTTATTTCTCCCCTCCATTCATCAATATCAAATGAAGATTCATTAACATTAATGTTGAAGCAATATAACTCAAAAGTGAAATACAATAAAGTGGTATTTGCATATTGCATATTTTTAAAAAGCAAATAGCCATGAAAGTGTATGTTCTGAATGTTGTTTCAGTGAATCATCTCAGATCACTTTTTCGGCAAAAATTGAGTGTTTGGAATCATTGGTTGATGGAAAAGGGAATGAAGAGTGATACAGAGTGTTATGGGCAAAAACCCGAGTTAACTTTTAAAACGTTCGGCTTGGTAGGTTAACGGACTATGGTACCGTTCTCCGCAGACTAACGCTTTGACCTCTCGACCAACAACATCTGACCACCAATTCCAATGGCTCAGACTACTTGTCTATAAATTTTGTCTATAAATTTTAAATGTCTATAAATGTCTATAAATTGTCTATAAAAAATATAAAATGTCTATAAACTAAAAAATAAAATGTCTATAAATTTTAAAAGTCTCTTAACAGATCTTGCGAGAAGCTAAAAGATGACTTCTAAAATTCTTCTTCAGAAACTGACCTGCGCAAGTGACCGTTGAAAATTTTTATGGAAGCTATTCATCTATCCCTACCATATCTCGACTCTGACATGATTATTAAACGAAACTGAAGAAAACAACTTCATATTACTGTAACTGACAAATACTATATGCTATTAAAAAGTAACCACAACAAGTAAAGCGTTGAGCGATGATCCACCACTACCCAAATCTGAGCATGGATCTTCCACAACGATTATTCGCTCACTTCGTATTGCACCACAATGCCATAGCCAATCGATTTCTGAAAATTTTGATGCCTTTGTTGAAATTTATATATTACTGTAAGTACAATTGAAATATTGCATTGCATTTCGAAAGGGAAAGTAATTGCCATATGCTAATTAATATTTACCAGTTGCCAATTTACCAATCCGCCATCAGAATTCACCAAAATTTACGACAATTTCCATTCAAAAAATGACCATTTAGCAAAGCGCATAGAACCGTATCTCTCAAAAAAATTTAGTAAAATTTTGCTCTATACGAGTAACTATTACGCATTATTATTTCTAGTATAACCTTTATTATGTTACGGTGTAAACCAAAGAATCTGACCAGAATACGGTGGAAAAACCACTAAAAAATTACCATTTTCAACAGCTGCTCTCTGTTCAGCATTTCGTGTGGTAATACAAACAAGTGTCCACATAAATGGTTGCACTTCATCGAAACATCTGAAATATTAAATTATGCAAAAATTCTTTCATTTGATACATCAAAAATCAAATACCCTTCCATTCAATTCATTCTATTTAGTGCATTAAAGTACCAATTTAGACCCATTTTAAAGGCACTTTACGAATGCCGAATAGGTTCCAATACACTCTTCAAGAAGATGCAATCTGCTAGAGCATTAACCATTACCATACTTCTATACTATTTGTTGTTTGATCTACTGTTTTTATTGTCAATGAATTAAAGCAGCTGTCGATTAGACGACTGGCACGAAAGATATTAAACACATCTGGCAGCACAATGTTTGCAGAAAAAATTTCCAAACAAATTCAGTTAGTAATATGTGAATGCACTATGGTACAAATATCTTGGGGCATTCGAAGTTTAAGTAATAAGCTAACCTATAAGATATAATTAATTAAATAATCTACACGGCATTAGTAATAAAGCAACCTGTTAGATAAAATCAGTAAAATAGTTAAAAAAAACTTAAGTAGCGAAATAACTTGTAGCACTTTCATAAAATAGATAAAGTAACATTGTGAAGCTGAAAAACTTCGTCAAATCTCATCATCAATGCCACTTTAAGTATAAAAACTTTTTTTTTTGGAATGAAAAAAGCAATTGAATCGTCCAGCATATAATTCACTATCGAATTTCTTCTTAATCCTTGAGAAATTCATTCAAATTCGAAAAATATTTTTTCAGTGTTTGTTTATCGCAGCAACACCTCTGCATGGATATACGTGTTGTGGATTTGCCTATCCACATTTTTGGACATTTCACTGAATAAATGGATATCCATTTCCGTAAAGGATTGTGATTTTGTTAGGCATACCTGTCCGGAATGTACTGCAATAAAATTTGACAGGTAAAAACCTATATCATACGATCACTTCTAGAAGCCGATTTCGACCACTTTTACTTTCATAAACATATGTATATATATATATATATATATATATATATATATATATATATATATATATATATATATATATATATATATATACATATATATATATATANATATATTTGCTGCTGGTTGCTTTTTTCCTTGATATTTACCATTCAAAGTGATGTGGTATAGACTAAGTCCAAAAAGCACATACTGTGCCAATCTTCATAGCTTACCTCCACAATTATTTTCCTCACTAATCAATTCCCATCTATCCTCAAACATAAACAAATAAAATCCTGTATCCCCTTACTCTTTAGAGTTTCGTATTTTGTTCATATATGATTCCCTTATATTCTACTCATCGAATGAGAGGTTAAAATAAAACTGTTAATCTTCATTGCAAAATACTCATAAATTTCATGCGCAATCCTCTAAAGAAATTGCAATTTAGAGAGTACGTTATTGAACGTTTCGAGCAAAATTTAATTACCATCTCTTCATTGGTATACCGTAAACCTTCGAATATTGCCTCTCCTCAATAAAATCTCTCTTCTGCAAAATTCAACACTCCTCTGGGAATAACTACCCACATAGACCCTTTCACTCTGCATTCTCTTAAGTATAATTCCACGTTTAGAAAATACCGTTTCATATGAATTTTTCCAAAAATTTAGTCTCTTATGGAGAGAAAATTTTGCATAAACCACAAAGAAATCAGTAATAACCTCTACGAGTTTTTAGATAAACCCGCCAGCTGAGTGGTGTGAAGTGAATATTGTTACTGAATGAGGTTGCCTAGTTTGACTAATATTGATGTTTTATAAAGGGGAATTGAGGGAATGAAAGTCGAAAGTGAATAAATTTTACGAGGGGATGAGTGGTGTGAAGCGGCAAGAAGGCAATATTGAAGTAAGCATGGATATAAGCTCAGTGGGCGTGTCTGCAAAGAGCAACGACATCAACAACGGTGAACGATGAGTGCCAGCCTGCCTGCCTGCTAGCTAGCTAGCTAGCTAGCTTCACATACACAACTAGGCAATCACTTCGTTTGCGTCGTCTTATACGTCAACATATGTCGTTTCTATTTCTATTTTATTAGTATTTTAATTAATCATTCAATAAAACCGATATCCCTATTCATAGCGTATGATCCTATAAGAATTCAGAATCCACAAATATTCAATCCGATCCCTACTCATCCTCAAGCCTTCAGAAGATTATCGTCAGTAAGTGTAATTCTTCAGAAGTTAATCATCTAAATTGTCGATCAAAACGACACTCATCAACCATCTTCATATTCGATCGTTCAAAAATATGGACGACGAAAAGGATACGAAAAAAATCTTCATTTTCGGACTTTGTGTTCTTTTCGGTTGGATGATTGTCATTATTATCTGCGCAAGTCCTAAGGTAAGTCAATTAGAAAATTCTTTTCTATTTCGATTGTTTTTTTTTTTTCATATTTTATCATTGATGTAATTGAGGGTTGGGATTATCTTGGGATTATCTTCCACTTCTCCATTCCCTCTTTGATCATGATCTTGGTCTATTCCCTGCTCGTCACTCCTCCTAAACCTTACTATACAAATTCTTGGGCTCTTCCTATTTTACTATGTACTTCATCTATCAAAAATAGCCTACTGAACAGTATTAACTCACATAGGTCGAAGATGTGAATTTTTTAGTTGATACAGACGGAAATTTCATGCATCATTCAGTTGCTATTATTTGATGCGTATTTATTGCAAGTAAAATGCTTATATATTAAGGAAGAAAAGGAGAAAGTTAGAGGGTATTTTTACAATTTAGCTGAATAACATCTATGTAAAAAAATTGCTTCATTTATATATATATATATATATAATTAAAAAAAAAAAAAAAACAACCGCATTTTGCTCTCGATTGGCCCAACTTAAAATTTAAGCGCAAATTTTAAGGCACTTTTTAGTGTGAATAGCACATACAGAATACGATGAAAGCCGGAACGAAATCATGAATTATAGGTTACTGTATTAACATAGGGTACAATATAGGTACCAAATTCCATTATCGGTATAGGTGCAAATGTCGGACAAGCAAACAGACAGACACATATACGCATATACATATACACAGACATCATGTTGTCATTGCTATTGTAAAATATTCGGCAAACATATATGAAAATGGAGCATTTCAACTGACTGCAGGATATTTCTAATCTCTCTTCGCATCATTACGATCGTATATTCGAAAATGCTGAATAATTCGTTCGTTATTATGCTTTTGTTGAGTTCTATTGGTAACAACAGTGATTTTACTGATAACAATAATGAATTTGAATATTTTTCTATACTATCTGGCATATTGATCTATATTTCGACACTTTGCCAGCAACACGACTTAATCATATATTGGAAAGCATTTTCACCTGAATATAGATGGATTCTGGTTTTGCTCTTTCATAAAGTTTACATTGCATCTCATGGTTATACTCAATCCATATACTTGCCTCTTTCGCCTAGATTCTCTCTCTTAGATTGTGTCCTTTCTGCTGCCTCAGATTCTTAGACCCTTTCTCTCTCTTTTAGATTCTGTCTTTCGAGATTTAATCTCTTTGTGCATCTCCTCTTTCCTCCCTCTCTGTTTCACCAATATTCTAGACACCATAAAGAGAAAGAAATGAAGATTATAGAAGAAGAACAATGTAAAAAATTGTTGTTCATTAGCAAAACGCAACGAAATGAGCAAAGAAAAGGATAATGCGACTTATTGGTTGATACTTTATTTCTTTGTTTTTGCAAGAAAATAATCATTCGATCGTCTATTGAGAATTTCATTCATTTTCAAAGGATTCAGAATGCCTTCTCCAGAATCCTCATCGAATAGTTTCGATGTTATGTACGACGTCGAATTAAAATCTCTTCAATAGAAATTCGTATTTCCTCTTCTAAGTACAACCACTTAGTTTCAAAGCATAAACGCTTTCGGCATTAGGGCTTCTATTTATGGTTCTACGGTAACATTCTGAAATCGATTTACGACATTAGATGAGGAAAAAGTATTTCTTTACGAGCGAGAAGCTAACATTCAAAGGTGACTGTAGTAATTAGCACAAATGCCTCTCTCCGAAGATTTCAAATAAGTAAATAAGTGAATATATATATATATATATATATATATTTATTTATTTATTTATTTATTTATTTATTTATATGTGTATTTATATTTTTTACTTCAAATATAGAACATGTGTTATTATAACGCAAAAGCAGAAGAAATTGTGGAAAAAGAATTGAATAACAACTGTTAAGTACAACGATGATGTTCGCATCGATCAGAGATGTGAACTAATCGAGAGGAAGGCAAAATATAAGTGTATCCCTTGCAATTAGTAAATGTTCCCAATTTCCGCTGTAGTTATGATTGCAGCATGTAAATTTAAACGTTTTAAATAACGAATATTCATTATCATAAGCATCGAATCATACTACCGTAAACCTCGAATTCAACCCCTGGGGACGTTTTTTCTTCAAATAAGAGAAAATATAATCGAGAAAAAACTTAAATTTAATTAGCATTCCAAAAACAAAGGAAAAATTAATGAAGTTAAATATTATGCAGCTAAATCCAACTAGCATCGGATAAAAATAATAAAAAAAAACAGCCAGGACTATCTCTGTAATCGATCGTCTGAATAGTAGTGATGTTTGGCGAACTGTTAAAAGTTACCTTGAGGAGTGTTTTCGAGATGGATGGAAGATAAATGAGGAATACCCACGGATTAGACTCATATCTCGATACGCTGATTGCCCTCAGGCTATCGGAGCCAATCTGTCGTTTTTTTTAAAGGAATATATCGATGGTATCATCGTTAAATCAGCAACGAAAAATCAAACCTGATCGAGGAGGTTCAGTCCCATCTTTTGAAATGCCTATAAATTTTTTTTTTTTTTTTAGAATTCTGAGGTCATTTCACTACAACAAACAAATGATAGAGCTGTATTAGAGCACTTAAATTGCTGATAAAGCAAAGTTTTATGCATTTAGTATTGGCATCGACCATCACCCTCCTCCTTCCTCATTGCAACAGTTTTAAATGCCGTATATTCTCTTACAGCTTACAGCTAAAAGATTTTATTTTACTCCAAAATTGCAGCATAAATAGATCATCGTTATATTGCATGTTGAGTTGATAGATATTTCAGCACTGAGCATCTTACCTACAAAGCGTTTAACTCGACTAACCAATTGCCCGAATATCGAATATGAAGTCTGCCACCTTCCTCAAATCTCCCCTACACCCTATGAAGATTCGGTGAAGTCGCAAACTTGCAACTTTCACCTAGAATGCTGGATCGTTGCATTCAGCGGGAGTTAAAAACAAGGATGGGGGAGGGGGGGAGGGGGCAATGACTATTTTTTTACGATATCTCGATGGTAAACAGCAGAAAACGACCCAAATATCATCATCGCTTATGAATGCGTTCACATTCCCTTCAAAGACCTTCGAATGCCAATATTACTAAAGCATATTCAATCTAAATTCCTATTATTGTTCCTATTAATAATTTGCATATTATATCATTATTTAAACGATTGCACTCATCAAGGTGTATAAAATTCATTCAATCATTATACCACCTAAATTCCTTCATCCTCTTTAATTANCCCTTCTCAGTGAATCAACTTCCATTATGTAAAAAAGGAAACGGCTTATTTCCGTTCATTTTGAGTGTTACACCAATTTTTCATGGCCGGTTAAAATCTTTGATGAATCAGCTTTCCCCTACAATAAACTTTTTGAAATTTTTGAAAGTTTATAACCCCTGGGGTTTTATGGGGTATTGTAGAAATTACAGTACTTCGCTCTCTCTTGGTAGCATAAAACTCAGTAGTACAGTTCGGAGGTATTCGCTATGTATGTTGTAGATATTGTCATGTAATGCTTACTCTCACATACTCGCACCTTTCTTTTCGATATATCGATGAAGTATTTCTCGTATTTTTGCATTTTAACTTTCAATGAGAAAATTTACTTTTTTTCACCGTAACCACCTAATAGAAACCCAAGGGCTTCTATTTTTCATTAGTTATGTGAAAGAGATTTTCTTCGCTATATCAGAGTCTTCAGTTTCTTATAAATTATGAAAGGGAAATTTTTCTATTCAATTAGTGCTTTTAATTTTTTATAAGTTGCGCCAGAACGATTTCCTTGTCAACAAAGATGTCGTTCTATTCAACAGAATACGATACTCTATAGGCACCTCCAATAATGAACCCTTTGCTGAAGACTCCCATATGTATCTGCATTATTGACCATTCGCTCGACTGCAAGGAAAAAACGATCATAGAACATAGATTCTTCAAACGTATGATGCCAATTATGGCCATTATGGCCATTATGGCCAAGAACCAGTAACCGGGCGTACAAAAATATGACTACATATTTTGTCACCTATCGAGATATTGAGACTGCATTTTCCTTTTTTTTTCGAAACTTTCACCGATAACATATTCTTAAAAGTATCACAACTCATAACTCCTTTTGAATTTCCTATCCACGCATCAACATTTTAAAGAAACTACCGTACTTATTCGAATTTAAGCCCCTATGCATCTAAATGAATTTTGCAACGTAATGGAAGACATAAACTATTTTCCAAATATAGACCTCTTTTTGAATGCATTTTTTTAGCGCTTAGCAATTTTTATATTTCTTTTGAATATTGCTTACTTGTGGGAAAAGAACGTTGGAAAATGATAGGATAATTTAAAGGGTATTAGCCATCAATCCAATTTGATGAACAGAAACGAATATCTGTCAAAAGAAGCAACGAAGCGGGAAAATTATTCATTTTTGTTATTTTTATTCAACGCTTTTCTCTACTCATTTATCGCTTCTTTTATCTATATATATGTGAGCATTTATATGCACTTTTTCGCTATTTAGACCTGCCACTTTACTTCCTCTTTAAGAACAATATCACAAAAATTTAAGTCCCGTTCATCTCTCTGGGAATGGAAGCCCTTTCCCTTTTTAAACAGAGGCGTATTTCTTCAGAGGCCCAAGAAACGAATCTCTGAGGCTTACCACTGAAGCAATCGAGATATTTAAATGCACTCATGCATTTAAATGCATATATTTATACTTTTATTTACTTCTTTATTTATTTATTTGCTTATTTATTTAGGATATAGGTAGAAAGTCTGCTTTGAACTAAAACCTAAGGAAATATTTAACCACAATAACGCAATGAATAAATCACGCCTAGGAAGAGTGATAAACTGATATCAAATGGTGATAAGTTTCACTACGAAAACCTAAATGCTGTAAGCATTCAGCTGTCACCTTAATTATTAGCATCAACCATTCACCTCATTTCAATAATGCCAATCAACACAGATGATTTCGAATCGATTTTGCAGCCCGATAAACCACTGAACATTCAATTTGTGTAAAAACGAACCAGCTGGCACGTAAGCGCTGTTGCAAACACACCCATTAGACCAACCGTTCTCAGAAATTGCCAAAAAAAAAATCATCCATCACGTTTTAAATGATTTAACAGCCCGTCTGAATCTCCTATAGAACATTCATTTTCCAATCTAATTACCTGTAAAATGTCATCTAAAAGGTGCGGAACGATATTGAACTGGTAATAAAAGATATGGAATTTTCAGGTATATTTAAGTGCCCATGAAAAAAACCTCCCTTAGACGAAAAAGAGTCCCTTAACTTGAGAGTTAGCAAAATGGATTGTTCGTGTTATAGAACTGGATCGTGCTAAGAAAACTTTGCAACTACAAGTTTAGTAGCCACAAAATTCAGTTTACGTGACAGACAGACACCGACAGACAGACATTTGCACACATATACATATCCATAGATAAGAGTCGTCATAATCACACTGTAAATGCATCCTAAAATAATAACTGCTAAAATACTGCAATCATTTTTTTAATCGGTCGGTGAAATCAGAATAAATAAATAAACAACTGAATGTATAACACGTCATAATTAAATCATAATATAATAAGACTAGATTAGGGGAATGATGAGAAAAAACACTTTAAAAAAAGGAGAGAAATATAGAAATGAGGTCAAAATAGAATAAATTAAAGTTATTATTGGAAGTAAGCGTCAAAAACATAATGAAATGTACCTGATGGAATATAAAATATCCCCCAAAAATCTCTTCAATTAGGATACACCCAGAGATAACCCATTCCTCCAACCTTATGACACGAAAAGCTCGTTTTCTAACACTAATGGGCCACGAATATAATAGTTAGTACCTTCATAAGGTGTGGAATGGCTATCCAACGCTTCGAGCCGATTGCGCGGGTGAAAATCATCGCGTTCCCTCTTTTCTTCAACAAAAACCCTTGGGGCTCTATTCAAATCAATTACGGTAACAAAATATATGTACTATGATTATGCTTTATAATATGCTACTCTAAAAATACTCTTAAAAGAACAAAAAGAAAAAAAAAACAAACGAGATTGCAATAAAGATAGGAATATCCCTTATCTTCAGAAGATAAATATTCGCTGTTAGTTGTTATAGAATTTTACGAAGCGTAATGCTTTAATCGTCGAATGCTAATCCTTTGGGAATTACTGAATTTAAGGCAATTCTTTAATAAAAAAACAGACGAATCACTCAACCATTTAGCACCATTTCAAAATGTTTTCCCTTTTATTCGATATCCATACATTGTCTCTCTATATTAAGCTAAGATAGACTTTAAAAAAAAAGAGATCGACATATACTTAATCCTTCAACAATAATAACTGAGCTTATTTCTATAGAATGAAGAAATCTGGACGTTACAAATAAACCAAACCAAAAACGGAAACAAGCAAAATAGCTCAACAGTTGAAGAATCCGGAAAAATGGAAGCCGTAAAGCCCTATAGAAATTTGAAAAACGATCAACGGAAAGTGCCGGAAATTGTACTGTTCCGATTAGATAGATCTACATCCTCGAGCCTCTCTAACTTAGCGTTATAGCACTTAATTCATCGCTATCACATTATATTTCGGGCGTTGGCGTCGTTTTAAAACGACCCTGCGACTATAACATTGCAATTTAACTAAAGCGAAAAGGATTAGCGAATAATCAAAGTGCGTTCAATCTTGAATAAATTAAAATACTATATTATTATTAAACAGTATGCCTTTATTATGAAGAAACTTTTATAATACTGTTAAGTTTATTATAATCACTACTAATATCGAACACTGTTTTTCATTTTCTCAAGTCTCCAGAAAATAGGTGGAAAGGTGGTGTAGAGGAGAGAGGGAAGGGGGGATGGAAGAGGAGGGGAAAAACAACTTCTGAAGAAGCAATCTTCCTCCAATTTTTAAGAAGAAACCTCCTCCGATTTCAAGGATAATTTTTATGATCTCTCTCAAATTTTGAAATATGTTATAAATTAACTGTAATATAGTTATGAAAGAGAATATCGGTAGAAGCTTCTACTGAAACCGATTTTGAATTCAATATTATGATCCGACGATCAAAACTATATGCGAATGGAAGCTGCTTCAAGGATTTCGTTATAGCTAGAGATTTTTCTACGGTTTCCATTGCGGCTTGAGATTCCTACAAGGATTAAATTACAGCTAAAGATTCCTCCATGGAATTCATTACAGCTAGACAATCCTTCATAGTTTTCACCATGGCTATTTTGTACTTGTGACTTTAACGGAATCCACCCTCTATTTTTTTATTTTATTTTTTTATTTTTATTCTTTAGATCACCTCATTCTCTCACGAATTGCATTCACTTTGAATGTTCGCCTTCGTTTTATTTTTATGAATGTCTTTCTGAAAGTTCTTTCATATATTTTCTCAAAAGGAATTCAACGCTTTAATGTGTTGTTAAAATGTGTCACTTCCATCAATAGACCTCTTCTGCACCAATCAGAAGAAATTAAAAGAATATTAGAACCGAATTCAACGCCCAAACGCAGCTCCCCAAATGCTCTCAACATAGCGCTTATTCAATAAGATGAGTTAATAATCGAGTAGAAATTAAAGTAATAGTGTTTCCATGATTGCAAATTGCAAATTGCAAAAGATTGCAAATTGAGGTAATATAAGAGCGGTTGATTATTTATTAATGTACTTAGTCATAAAAGAAAAGAAAAACAATAAAAAATGAAGCAGCATTATTTCAATCTTATAATCATCATGTATTCTAAAATGATACAATTATGTAATTGCAGTTATATATCTATTCTATTCCATTTATTCAATAAATTGATGAAAATATTATCGATTTTTTCTGTCCCCTTTAAGTTAAATAATTGTACAAATTACCTATTATATCAATTAGTTTACCTGTATCAATTAACCTTTATCTAAAGATCTAAATATTAATCACCTATAATTTAATTAAGTATAATCCTCAATTTAATTTAAATTAAACGATCTTATTTCTTAGTAAGAAAATTACCAGATAGTGGAATGAAGAGAAAGAAAACATAAAATCTGCATCTATTCACGATAGACCGTTAAAAAAAACAAAACAAAAAAACAAACAAACAAAACAAAACAAATAAAAAAAATGCACAACGAATTTCTATAGTGAAATAGGTTCATTGTTCGGTGTGCAATTCTGCATGATGACGTCACTGAAACATTAGCACACCATTGAGAGCAATCGTGTTTTATTATGCTAGACATTCGATGTGACGTATATCCGCAAATCCTATAGCAATAGCCAATAGCCCCCCTAAATTGAGCAAATGAACAACTATTTCATCTAATTGAATGCTCTTTTTTTTGATATGATAGATATAAAGCCGAGGAAAGAGGTGTGATTATTGATCCTTAAAGATCCCCCTCCCCTATCCCTTGGAAACTGCAAATAACTTATAAATTTTTAATTATTGCAAAAATAACGATAAAAATCTATAAATTATCGCAGAAATATCGAAAGCAATAATGCAGCTAAAGATCGGAAGTGGAGAGGGGGGGGGGGGGGGGGGGGGGGGGGGGAGCAACCTTCTCTTAAATCCCTGAAATTAGACGCGATAATTCGTCTTTCTAAGTTTCGAACTATTAAGCCCTAACCAGCCATTACATGGGATATTTTGAGGGACTGCAAGGATAGCGGGTACCAGACCGTTCCTATGGGAAGTTTTTAAAATATGTAGGATTTAGCCAAACCACATTAATGTTTTCTCACTAATCTCGAGGTGCTATTTCCATATTTGCTTCACGAAAAGCAACAGTGACGACGTGAAAAATGGATGCTTTTCAAATATTAGTTAGTTGCCGCTTTAAAAAATTATCAGGCGCATGAAGTTGCATCGACTTTCAACATTTACTATATGCTGCAGTTTTGCGGATTCAGGTGCTGCGCTCCATCTGATTCAGATGCTGCAGTTCATCGGATTCAGATGTTGCAGTTCATCTGGTTCAGATGCTGCAGTTCATCGGATTCAGATGCTGCAGTTCATCAGATCCAGATGCTGCAACCCATCTGATTTAAGCTGTAAAATTTGTTGGGTCAAAGACCTTTGCATCAGTTCTCTGGTACCAAACAGATACAGGTATCAACTGTCATTCTGCGTACGTAATTCTTGTTGATGAATATCGAGTGTTGATAGGTCACTGAACAAGAACTTATGAGAGGATGCTCTCGATTTAGCATCTGCTCTTAATTCTGATCCCTTTTTTCTACAGTAATCAACAAATCGTTCTAATGCAGCCTACGGTCACTTAGATTATTATCTCACGAGGAAAAACAAGCAAATAGATCATCTGAAGCTGTCTCATGCGATAAAAATAGTCGCTCTTATCGAAAGTGAAAATTTCTCTACCAAGAAGACAAACTTTCAGGCCACTTAGCGGATATCCAATCTTCAAGTTGATTTACATTTTCGAATCTCGCATACTAGATAGCATTGACGAATAGATCGATTTTAAAGAGAGAATAAAATAGGAATCCAGAAGATAAGAGAGGAATCCAACGCGTATTTTTTTAATCTTTCCTATAGAATATCGTGCAAAATTTTCGTGTATATTCAACGATTTGACGTTGCCGTGTCATTGAGTACTCTAGATTTCATAGCAATTGTTCTTCACAACCGCCATTGGTGTGTCCATGCTCCTAAGCAAACTTGTCCACTCTTAAAAATAGATGAAGGGACTTTCGATGAAACATCCCCAGATGACTAAACCCCTCTTGCTTTTTCCAATATATTCATCAGTGAGCGGCCACTGACCTGCTGAAATTTGCAGTTTCACGTCCTGAAAAGACAAACGAATATTTCATCTTCTGCCAGCCGGTTGGTTCAACCAGCAAATGGCGGATGGTGAATGATCCAAAATTATTCGATGGTACCACCTGGAGGGAAGCGTAGATGTTGATGAAGGTTGAAGATCAAAACGGACCGGGTCATGTTAGCGACGCACTTTTATGGATTGCCACTCCTATACTCTGAGTGACCACAACTTTAGCTGTAGGATAAAAAAGTTTTCTTAGATACAATCAATATCTTCAGTTGTTATCACACAACAGAATATCAAACAGATCAGATTTTTCACCAAAGCAGATCAAAAAGAAGTCTTCCTCGGTTCCAAATCCAGTCATATTGCTAAACTCCTTTTCACTTTTCATCTATCCCCTCCACCCTCCCTTCNCTATTATTTACAACAAACGTTCAAAAACTGCGGGGAAAAAAAATTAAAAATTTGTAAGCGTTCAGATCGCAATTAAGTTAGAGATCCGAAAATAAGTTGACATGTGCCTCTATGACGGCCACCTGGTCCTTAGATGAAATTAAATGATAGCATTAAGCTGTATGACAATAAGATATGGTACAGGCCATCGCCTAGACAACATACACCTTAGAGAAATTTTGACCAGTCGCTTTATCGTTTGAGNTTGCCTCATTTAATCTCTACGTAGGTTTAACTTCAATATTTACTGTATTAATTTCTATGACACCTTAACCGTAATGGTATTTCAGTCGAACATATAAAACTTCTATTATTAGACCTGCTTTCTTATATTTCACCTTTCTCGCTTCTCTCACGCATATTACCCAATTACAGTGCTTTTCCCATTCTCTAAGATTTAAAGCCTATTTCAAGACAATCTACCACCTGTCTTATTTAGTGCGCCTCTTCCTTTGATTAGAATTGAATTTTGGCTGATTTTGGCCAATTTTGGCCAATTTTGGCCAATTTTGGCTTTTACCTATCACTTTGGCCACAGCAATTGCATTGCTGAGATACACCAATGAATGACGAATATATCCAACGTTCTCATTCTTTTACCCATCACCTTATTACTTCTTATCCGGCCCCTGTTATCTGCACATAGAAAGATTTCTAATATTATTCTTTGATTAGAGTTACTTTTTTATAAATGCAATTTAAATTTTTAATAAATCTTTTTTCTATAGTTTAGAGAATTAAAAAAAAACACTTGATTTTATAGATATATTGTTTTGAAATTACTTACTAATAATTAGGTGAGGCTAATATTTATTCATATTAAACCATAGATTGGCTTGAATTTCAAAAATTTTTTGTTATTCTTTTATTTTTTATTTTTTCAAAAAAATGTTCGATCAACAAAATATGATGTATAGTTATTATGGAATGTTGCTCTTGGCAATTTTCTCGATTATTAACGCTTTGTAGCGATGTTATTCTCACTATGAGCACAATTAGCACGAGTGTTTTGATTGTTTTGCAATCAGTTTCTATAATCAATTTCAGGATGGTTAAAAGAGGGGAAGGGATTTCCGGAACAGAAAATTGTTTCAATATTTTAGAACGAAAATCAAAAAATTTCGTTTTCTTTCTCGGATTTCGGCGCAAATGTCTAACAATTGGAAATAAATTCCATAAGAAGATTATTTTATCAATTTTTGGCCAATAATTAAAACCCTTATCATATCACTCAAAATCGGTATTATCAACGATGAAATTAATGTTCCACTCTAATCAGCCCTTTATATTTCCTATTTCTATGCGAATTTTTAGAAATAATAAAAAGAATTAATAAATAATATAAATAATAAAGAGAATAAATAATAAAAGAATTGTAATAAAAGGGATTAATCTATTCCGTTATATAAGCCACCCACAATGCTTGTCGATTATAAAAGTTTTAACGTCCTTTTGGGCATCGTTGATTTTATTTCTTCGATCGGAAATATTCACCAATATAATAACCAATCAGGGCATTACTCAGTCAATTCAGCTTCCCACATAAGAAACCCATTCTAACGATCGTATATCCGCTAATACTTTTTGTGTTAGTTAATGTTAGAAATGCGATGCAGTTTCCTCTGTAGAGAGAGAAAAACAGAGATGAAAGAGAGAGAGGAAAAAAAGATATGATTGCAAAAGAGGATACTCAACTCGAGATTAGATATAAATTTAAAATCTATTCAGAAATATTAAAATTGAAATTAGCAAAAATAAATAACTATTGTTGAAGATCATAAAAAGATTTTTTGCATAAAATATGGAAAAAATAAATCATTGACTAGATAAATTTATAAAATCGTTTCGGTAAATCCCTCTAGAAACTTTGCCTAATATGCCTAATATTAAATAATCTAATACCAA
>QEWY01002780.1:0-51851 GCA_006503575.1 Baylisascaris schroederi
CATTAATCTCTGTGTTTCTATTGCACCCGTGCATTTTGAGTCCAGATTTCGCAGTAATCATCACATATTCCCATCCCTTCTTCGCCTCTTTATTCTATAGTACTTTCATTGACATACCACTTACTGTTTGCAGGTACATTTGTCGAGTCGTGTGGATCCAAAAGATGAGAATGGATTCTACGCTTGTGTTGCCTCGTTTAAATTGTGTTGACTGCTTTTATCTTATAAAACTTTTATTTCGTTTCTTTTAAATAGTATTTATGGGGAACAAAGAGTGGGAAACAGTGAGGATTAGTGATGTTGATCGATAATTGGGCTGTAAATACCAGCAGTTTTTATCGATAAGTAGCTGTTCTTTATATCCTTCTTTTATTACCAGTATTACCTTTGTTTTCCGGAGTTTCAAGTAAACCCTCTTCGAGGTACGCAGCTCAGTGCCTTCCTATTTCCATTCCATTCAGAATTATTGATTACCTTAATGATACCTTAATGATAAGCCGACTCTTTACTTGCCTTTTAGATAAATGTCCAACTTGTATGGAAAGCTTTAATGTTTATAATATTTGGGCCCAAAAGAATTGCGACAATCGAGACGCGATTCTGCCGTATTTGCTTCATTTCAACTGGAAACGTTATCTACTGGCCGGAATAACGAGGTCTTGCCGAATTTTGCAAGCATGCTGTGTTTCGAAATCAGCAAATCCCGGGAACGGCGTACTTGAGAAAGGGGAAATTCCGATCACTCAGTGAGGGAGGGGCAGAGGAGGAGAGAGGGATTTGTTGGTCAAAACCTGGTTTTTAGGAACGGTACTTTCCATCTTCCGGGCTTCCACACAGTCAGCTCCCTTATGAAATCTGGCGATACAGCTTTGTACGTTGACTACCATGAACGTCGTTAATTCTCACACGGTAGTAAGGAATGTGCGCAGAAACAAAGAGTTAGAGCAAAGAGTATGGCTCCTATTACATAAGATGACTGGATGAGGGTTACAATGAGTGGCGAGAGTTGGGGGAGCCAGATTTTCACAACATCACCGATTTCGAGCTCAACGAAATTGCCGGGATCGAAGTTTCACAAGCTCCTGCAGCTATCCTGTCCCCACCTCCCCTCCCCTCCAAAATAAAATTAGAAATAATCTAAATACAGCGAGGCAGGGTTCCAATGATGCCGGGTTCAAATTCAATGGCAACTTCCCGACTGCATGTTTAACTTCATGCTTCGGTGGTTTACGTGACGCGTCATAAATGGCATCTGGCTCATCGATAGATATGGTTTGCTTTTATGAGAAAATTTAACAGCCTCTTCTGGGGCTGCGAATTAACAGGCCTTCCTCATATTTAAGCATTTTTAGCGCACGGCACGCCGACTGTCTGCATCGACGATCAAATATCAATGGGGAAATTTCTATATAAACTTTAATGCCAGTGCGCTCGAATCAATTTTTGTTGTGTCTAAAGCACTCTAAGGTGGTAAGCGATTGCCTCTCCTATTCGGAACTACATAAAACTATGAGTGGATTTTGGAACCTCTAGCAATGTTGGGGGAGAAATGTGCTTGAACGCACCAAAAAAGTATGAAGCATAGTTGACCAATGAACGTGTTAAGACATGGGTATGCAGAACGTTGGAAATATGCAACAAGGAACTTGCCAAGATTGCAACATGCCATTAAATACTCTCCCTCTCTCTCTCAGTGTTTGCGGAAATCATTGAAAGAAAAACCATCAGAAACAAATGTTTAGGCTCGCCATGAAATCTCTAAGACCATAGGTATTTTATTGCTTTCAAATCTTTAATATAATCCCGACATCAAACTAAAGAAAAAAGCCGTGATATTCCAGCAGTAGTAATCATTTTCACCATTGATAAAATTTCGAGAAAAATTTTCTAATTTTCTGAGAAAAAAGACTAAGTTTTATTTTTTGTGGAATCGATTTTCTCAACATTTCTGCTGATTGCAGATATAATAACTAATAGCTGAAAGTGTAATATTTAATAGCTAAAATATAAAAATTCTACTACTAATTCAGAAACATCGAAATTCATAGAAATTTTATGATCGAGGAACTATATTTCCTTGAGAATTTTTGTATCATTACTATTAAAAGTATTTTCGATATTACATATAATGCTGAAGTTAATTAAGCTTCAAAAATTAATGGGGCAATTAATATGATCGACCCAATTGAACATTGATCACATAAATATATAGTGCAATTTATTAATAATAATAAAGCAAAATCGATAATAATACATCACGATCACATTTATAACGATATACGATGCAATGAAATTCAACTATTTAACGAAAAAATTTAAAATCAGGTGAACCTAGATACTTTCTTCAACATTTTCATAAAATTTCGTGATAGAAATTGCAAGAGAACGATTATTTTCTCTATTTTACGACAAATAAAAACCTTGTCCGCAGATAGGATTTGAACCTTTGACCTTTCGCTTCCCAATATAGCGTCTACTCAAAGAGTCTTCCTTCTTAAATTAAGTAGACCACATAAAGCAATTTATTAGTCAATTAACAAAATCGGTCTCCATTCTTCCACCTACTTAATGAATTTTACTGATGCAAAATTATTGTTATCTAGCAAATATTCGGGATGCAACTGTCGTTTGTATCATTCATTAGTGTACCTAATTCGCACTTTTTAACAAAACAAATGATGCATTGGAAAACGATTTTATATATTAAATCGCTAAAAATAACTCTGTCTAATTTAATAAGGCAGTGCCGTGGAGGGAGTGGGAATTTAAGCGATCATAGAGCCGATCAGACAGACAGGACAGGGGTCACAGCATAGAGGAGGAAAGAGGAATCAGTCAAATCAAGGGAAACCACCGAAGGGTGAGCCAGGTTAACTTCGAGAGTTAAAAAGTTCGCTTTAGAAGTGAGTAAAATTTATAAACAAGGTAACAAATGAAGAAAAGAATGAAAGTAATACAGCGAATTCGAGTGGTCACTAAGCTATTGCAAGCATTAAAGTTTGCATTAAAAAGACAAGATGAAAAGGTGAACAAAATGTTGCAAGGATCGGGATCTGTCTTGAGTGGTCACTATCACGATTATAACCGGTCACCTCATTGGCTCGTAGTAGCCTTCAAAGCGAAAGTCATCAGATCAAAGTATTGCTGATGGGTCATAAAGATTGCTACCAGCCGATGACCGATGACCATGACTAATGACCATTCCGGACGGTGCCAACCTTCCTGCAAATCGAGCTCGATTCTTCTGTGTTATTTTTTCTCTTCTATTCACTTATTAGTTCAACTTTTTACGGATTTTATTTAATTAAAAATTGGACTCAACTTACTTTGATCTAATCGTAAATGAACTTTTAGATAATCTCTTCGGTGGCTATTGCTTTCTCTTGCTTAGAAATATTTCTTTCCCTCTATTATTTGCATAAGAAAGAAAGCTATACAGTTTGTAGGGATTGTTAGCCACCGTCTCGTTATTGGCTTTTTTTTCAAATCCTTTCCTCCCTCTCTCCCCTTTCTCTTCTTGCCCCATGCAAATAAAACATTACAAAAAAGTAAAGTATGTAGTACCGTAATATCACTTGAGAGCAAAATGTTGAATGAATTTAATTTAAATGAATTTAAATGAATTTAATTTAAATGAATTTAATTTAAATGACTAAAATGAATGACCTTACTACGACATTCTGGTAATCAGTTGCTACTGCTACCTAAAATGAGTCTGCAAAAAAAAACCGAAAGAAGACCATACCTATAAAGTTCTGTGTAGAAATAGCTAAAACCACCTAGTCCCTGATACAATAGATACCTCTCATATAGTTTTATAGCGAAAACTTTTTAGATAACCAACACCTTTTTCTTTAATGAAAATAAAAAAGAAAACAACTGATCAAAGCATATCATCATCATCACCAGATAACCTCCGTAATCGTTGTTTTTCTCGTTCCCTTTCGGCTGGTATTAATAATTCTGTCTTTTGTGCCACTCGTTTACATCCCGATGACGAATATATTGGGTTCGCCTTTGGAAAATACTGAAAGCAATTATTTTAATGATTAGATTATAGCACTTAGAATTTATCCATTCTTCAAATTTTCTTTCGAAGAAAAGAAAAAATTTTTATGAAATTCACTAGAGTTTGAAAACCTTTTCTCCCGCAGACTTCAAAAGAAGAGAAAAATTTTAAGTCGTGGTCAAGCCATCCACAAGGATGTTTGCCGAATCTATCAACCAGTCACATTTATATCTACAAAAATTCAATAACCAATAGAAGCGCTGACCTGTAAGGAATCGGCAATTTATGCAACACGTTCATCGGTGGGTGTGAAATTGTGTGCATTCATATAATCCCGAATGCAAAGCAAAATATGACGCCTTTCGAGGGGTAAGAATGGAATAAAATGATCTATCAAATGTGTTGAGATCAATTCACTCATCTTTAATCCACCTAAACATTTCACTGCTTACTTAGTAAACACAAGTCATATATAGTTACAAACTCATCTCTCACAAACTTTCACCTTCGTTGACAATATTCCCCTCACTCCCCCCTCCTCACCTGAAATACAGAAGAGCCTAAATACCACCATAATGCCTTCCCTCCATCGCAGTTAACTTTTTGCACAATTTCCCTCCCTCCCTCCTCCCCCCCCCCTTCCTTCCCACCCAAATTGGCAATCTTCTCATTCATCGTCGAGTGAGTTAAAACACCAATGAAAGCTCCTGAACCACTCGTGCAACGAAAAGCGCATATAGTTTTGAAAATGAAGAACTAAACAAAAGTAAGTAATATCTAAAAATTCGTAAGCCATCCTCTCTCTCTCATTTTTGTCAGTTTGGAGGAGCAATTCCCACTCTACAGTTATGATCGCGCTCATTGCTTTCATACTGAGATAAAGTCAAAACCCTTATCATTTCTGAATCAACTCGGTCAGATGCACAAATATTATGAGAGGAAGAACTGTGTGGGAACAACGAATGAGCACCTCAGTTTTGCATTTCTCCACCAACATGATTAAATGACCTTCAGTGATTTCAATGATTCCAGTTGTAGCAACTTAAAGCGATGCGCATGGCAAAATTCGTCCATCCCCTTCCCTCCCTCCCCTCCCTTCCCTGAAGAAAAATGGCAAAACAAATGAAAAATCATGCCAGCTAAGCTGGCATGAAACACAGTTTTCTATTTCAGTTCATAAGGCCATCGATGATCCGTTTATACAATAACAACAACAAATAGCAGATTATGCAAATCCTCATTCAAAAAACTGACTTTTCAACTAAACTCGTCCCGTAGTAAGCCCAATCTAAGTTCTAAAATTGTTATTATCTATGAGCGTTAATAACTCGTATAAAACGAAACAAAACTATGGGCAGATGTACCCCTCTACGCATTGTAATGATCTTGCTGCTGTAGCCTCTGTATTTGTTAAATGGAAATGCTGGGCAGACAAACATACAGACGCAGGCCAAACATGACGTCATGGTGCACAAAAATTTGCATAATTACACTAAAATGACAAACATACAAAAATAGGCGCAAACATGACGTCATGGTGCAAAAAAGTTTGCATAATTACACTAAGATAAGTGTAGCAATAAATAAAAATAAAAATAAAAATTAATAGGCAGCATTATACTTACCATCTGCGTTGAAGGCACCTGAAATAAGTATCTCCTCCATTTGTGCAAGTGTTAATGTTTCACGGATTTTACCCACTTGATAATGCCGCAGAGTTTTTTCGGTTATCTCATTTCCACCTGAGTTACTGAAAAAAAATTTTTTTATTTTTATTATAGTCAACCGCCATATACATCACTTCACTTACCAAATAATTCTGCCTTATATTTAAAAAAACGGTCAAAAAAGTTCAACGATTTGCATTCTCTATCTTTTCGAACTTAAACCGATCTGCGATAGTAAACAGAAAACGTCGATACAAAGGAGCAAAAAAATTTCACTGAAGGTATGCATTATTCCGAATTCACAAACTGTACTCACGTATACCTCTCCAAACGGAAATAAATTCATTCTAAGTGATTCATCGTATGTAATTTTTATTCAGATATGCAAAAATTCCATCATAATAAAGCGTCTATTGCATCTCTATTCGCATGTATATAATATTTGTAAAGGATGTACAGAAAAAGTTGGTTTCAAAACATCAAGATTCAAAAGGGATTTTTAAGTTCAGAATAGTTTCACGTTGTTCAGGCGACCATTTTCAAAGATTCCTCACAGAAATACCTCCGAGGCATATAACGATCAGTTGGATGCGGTGGTTTATAAAAAAGTAACGATTTTTTTCATTTACATCAATTGAAACGTGAATTTTTTTTCAATATAGTTTCTGAAGACGTAGAAAAATCGAGCTGACAAAAAGCGAAACTAACCGGAAATGCGTGACATATTATTTTTATTTAGAAAAGCCGCATATCAAGCTGCAATACTTTGTGGATCCTTTCACTTATGCAACGGCCTCTTAGGCCGTCAAGTATCACACACTGGGCCACTCGTAGAGCTGCTACACATGCTTTATCGGGCGACGATCCGTCAAAAAATGACACCCCGAAAAAGAACGATTCGAAATTTGCATACAAAAGTGCTAAAAACAACTGCAACACTTCCGCAATACGAACTGTTAACAGGCGGGATCGTGATCACGAATGATTCAAATACGACAGCAATTGCATAAAAATGCATATCCGAATAAAACCACCTGATTACTCCAATATGCAGGAAGGTCTAGAATGTTGCCAACAGAGCAGATGCCAACAAGCGTTAGGAGAACGTGCTGAGTTCTGCCGCTGCGCGTACGTTGTAGGATTGGGCAATCACCTCCTTCCCCCTTCACATCGTCCCCCCCTCCACTCCCTCGAACCCACCCCCGTCCTCCCATTAGCCTCGCTGAAAAAACTGAAAGAAACACGCGGCAGAGTTTTATGACCATTGATATCTTTGAGAGAGGCAACTGGCATACTACATCCTCCTGGGATCTGAGACCTCGCAAAGTCCTCTCGAACCATTTCTGCAACCAAAAAACGGCCCAAAATGCAAATTGTTGAATGGATAATGCAAAAAATGCAAAAATTGTGCAAGATAATGCACTAACCAGCACAACCGAGTAATCAACACAACGTGAAGCTCATGTGGTATGGGTTAGACATATTTCCAAGCAGCAATCTTCTTTGTTGCTTCGAAAATCATTGCTAAACTGTAGAAATGAAGCCAAGTTGGATTTTCAGGTTTTATTCATTCACAAACAACATTAGAAACAGAAAGAGAACAATCACAAGTGGCAGAAGAACTCACATATGATGAGTCTAAGCTCAGACATATGAAAGGTGCACCCGTTCTCACGAAGGAAGAAAAGGAAATCATAAAATCGTCAACTTGTGTTTTTTTTTTTGCAACGCTTTATCATATAGCAACGAGTTAACTAACCTGTCGAGCAATGTTCAAATATGTCTACTGCCACCGCTTTACATAAAGTGAAAAATTGAAAAACAGATAGGGCTGAAATATATGATATCAACTCAATGGGGAAATTTCCGATTCTATGCTTTCAATAAAAGAAACACTGAAGAGGACAGTGAACACAATTTGTTTGAAACCGATTTTGCAAGTCATCCCAATACTGACTGCAATCCACAATTTTCGGTACACCATAACATGTCAATATAACATGGGAATATGGGGATAGTGAAAAAAAACGGTAAAAAGCAATAGGCCAAAGAAATGAACACATAAGTTAAACGTAATAAAGATAGCAAAAAAAGAGGGCTGCAACGTTTCCACCAATTCCCTCATCTTACGTTTTACAGAAATAATCCATCTTCTGGATTAGAAACTTTATTCGAGAATGAAATTTGCAAAACATATCACTTCCTCAAGAAGAGTCCCTCATTTACCTTATTTTGCCTCAAGAAAAGTCCATTTGCCAAAAGCCTCCCTAAAGCTTAAAGATCACTTACTGAAACGTGCTGCAGCAGGCACACTTCACCTGGCGCAGAGCCAACAAGCAGTGGCGTTCGCATTGTTGCCACATCACGACTACTGAATGACACAGATTCATTTGAATTAATCGGCGCTCTTAAATGCTATAATTGAAGTCAGATGAGATCACATAAATTTCACGAAATCAACATTTAAAAAAGTTGAAAGGAAAGAGGAAAATCGCAAGCGAGTGTAAATAATAAAATGATTGAATGAAAGAAAAAGAAAGAAATCAAACCAAAACAGCAAAGAAATAGAGGGCAGAGGGAGGGGAAACCTGAAATGCTGAAATTATCGTTATAAGAATAAATTACGAATACAATCAAGAAATGCAACAGACTCAACGCTGAAACATATTTAAAAAATCGAAGCATGTGAAACCTCTTGCCGAAATCACTCACGCAATCGGCCTGAAGGGCTAAACATAGCATAAGATAGCAAATATCTAAATCTGTTTGATAGATAAAACAATTCGAAGAAGGAAATTTCATTTATCTGCCCAATGTAAAATCGAGAACATGATGATGGAATTGAGAAGAAAAAATATTAATTGAACAAACTTTAAATTTGTCTATTCTAAGAGATGTTCTTGCTTAGAAATGACAAGAACGATACTCAGCTGCTGAGAAAAAAAGAACAAAAAAAAACGGAGCGGAAGTATTAATTAACCCACTGAGCGTGGGTCTTTGCTTCAGCACACTATTCTGCGACTTCACTCCGCCGCAACGCACAAGCGCTCGCTTGCGTTGCGTGGGAGCCCTCGAGCGATTGCAACCTACGTTGCTGACTCCTCACTCCAATTCGAAGTCATAAACAAAGGCAATGCAACTGAAGCGTTTAACGTTTTCTCTGTTGCTTTTTAACTGTTAATTTACCGGAACTTTTCACAACTTTCCTGAGCACATTCCCTTAGGATTCGTAGGCTTGTCTCTGCTCCGTCATTTTCGCTTGGATGAAGTCAAATTTTTGAGAAGATAAATCTGTTAAATAGCAATATGGTTTGTGCTTCAGAACGCAGCGGTTGCATAACGCATAAATGATAGAGAGCAGTGAAAGACTGTTTTCATATTATGTTCGAGGGTGTTCGATATGGCAGCCACGATTTAGTGATAGAGCTTGACATTCTTGTTGTATGTTCATTTTCATGTAGGTGATATCTAATAGGAACTCTAGATCTGGATGTTCTCGAACATTCGATGAGCAAAGTAGAAATTTTTGACTCCACTAAAAGAGCTTCCCACTTGCAAAAAACGGCGTTATTCTGTAAATACTGTTGCCTCTCTCAAACATACATTCGCATATACGTGCAGTACCTCGCAGGACGTATCCGTAAATAGCGGAGTTTTTGATAACAGGCACATTGGGCTACCTTTCAAGCATTTTCGGGCGCTAATCCCAAGCTTCATGAATACCTGTGTGCTGAGGTAGGAGAATGTTTGCTAAATCTTTGAATTATTGCTTCAAGTGATTTCATGTAACTGCATTTCATATTTCTGACGGCTCTTAAGTTTTCTTGAAATTGGTTAGGACTGATTTAGGTGATGCAGTGCCTAATTGCTATTCCAAGAGCGTCGTTATGTCGTTCCTACATTCGAGTTACGCTCATTCTAGGTAAGCGTCGCGACTGACCATCGCAAAGTGTTGATAATGAGCGGTGTTGCGTCTGTTCCCGAATTGCTGCTGTCGTATATGCAGCTGACCGGCACCGTAGCCGTACAGCGAGCGCCGCACCTTTTCGCGGCGTTGGCCATGATTCTGCAGGTCGCTGCAGCCGACCTGCTAGAGGAGGTGCGGCAGTACCTCGAGAACAATTGGGCGTTCTTCGTCCAGTTCGAGACGGATTTGTATGCCCCCCGCCACTATGGTTCGTTTCAACCTTTTAATTGACACTTTATTCATTTTGTTGATTTAAGTGATGCACATATTTATTCCGTTTCTGTAACGAGCAGCCGTTAAAATTATCTTGCTATTATTAATAGAAAAACATGCGCATTTCTTGGAAATTTGTTTTGTGAGGGAAATTTCAAAGCCCTAGTCCATTATAAATTATACCCGCTGCAGTCACTTTTGCTGATTGATGAGGAAGAAAGACTACTTTTAAAATTCTTGTATGCATGCAGAAGTAGGGAGCAAATTATTTATAAGGAGATGATCAGCCCCAGTTCGCCGCTTGAATGAACAATGAGGATCAGAGTAAGGATTTCTGCACATTCGAACCATTTTCAGCTCAGCAAATGGCTCAGGGCCGCTGTCACGATCTCCTCATCGAGGCAGTATGCCGGATGAAGGGGATCCAGATTATGGCGCGGCGCCTCCATGAGCCGATCGGCAACAGTGCCATCTTTGGTTGCCGAGGACCAATCTTCGAGGTGGTGGAGGTGAACGATCAGTGGTACGCCTTGAATGAAAGAATTGTCCCGGTAAGACGAATGTTTTTATTCGTTGTTTGTTGAAATATTCTTTTATTTATTGCGATTGGTGGTTTTAAGGTTGTACCGAAACATCTATAATGGAGCACCAACTATCGGTATGTCCTTGAGTGGGGAAAAGTTTTTCGGACAAAAAAATGTAAAGGGGCATCGCGGGATTTCTTTGTTGAAGCTATGACGACCTCATGTACGTTTCGATTTTAGTGGACCGAAAGAGCTCACGGCCTCTTAGAGCCGGGACAAGCGGTTGACATCACTGGATCGGGCAGGCCGGGAACAAGCCGTGAAGCTGAGAAGACGCGCGTCAAGCAGATCACGTCGGGGAAAGTTTGCAAGAGTCGACCGAATCCGAAGGTAAGCGTTTTATACACTGGAAAATCCGCTCCACTTCAAACTGCAGTGGTTCAAACTTCTTCTAGCGGAAAGCAACGGTTTTCTAGGCATGATCTTAAAAAGCTGCATATGGATGTGAGAGTGATGATATTTTTCGACATTTCATTCAGTATCGAGATTGGTGGCGCTGGATGCGCAGTTCTTCGAGCACATCTGATAGTTGCACCCACTTGCAAATTGCACATAAGGAGTTTGTGTTGATGGGCAATATACGTTTGAAGTGACTCAGATCTTTTGCTGTTTAGGTGAAGCTCTTCGCGAAGTTGTCACATTGCCATCGCACTGTGAGTGCCGCTCAAAAAAGAGCAGCCTGCATTTTGCGACTGGCTAAAAAGACGCTTCGCCACAGAGTTCAACTCGACCGCGACATCGCCGTCGTCGATATCACGCCATTGGCGCAGAGGACGGCAGGAGTGGCGTCGGTATTCGACAACACAACGCGCCAAGTAAGTTGTGCCATCGGCTTCCTACTGCCCATGATTGAGTACTGCATTGATCTCAGCAGTTGGCTGTTCATATGGTCTCTTTACCACAGGCAGAAGCATTTGTGACATTTTGATACATTAAACGATATTTCAGGGCGGTCAGGAAGTCGTCGCCGAGGTAGCACCAGAAGGGAATGGCGAGAGGCTGGAGTCAGGTCTGAACGAGAACGTCAACCAGGTGGTCGTTCCGCGTGCGGAAGACCCGGTTGGCGAAGTTCTCCCAGCCGGTCAGGAAGGTGAACCGGATGCGGTTAATCCGGATCCTGACGCGCACCTTGGAGGCGACGATGGTGAAGTGGGTGAGGCAGGCCCTTCGATGCCGCCACCCCCGGTCGAGCTCATTGAGCTGCCTGGACCCCCTTACGAACTCGTCGACGGAGCATACGGTATCCTATTCATTGTTTATACAGCTGCATGATATGTTTTGTGTTTCCGTGATGAAGCAGTAGTCTAGTAAATTCATGTCGGGATTTCTATGCCTATAATGGAGAGGCTAGATTGCCGTCCACTTCAATCGCAGTGGATTTCTCTTCCTTTTCCCCATATACCGCAGAATTGATCTTTATAAGATTGTTATAATGTTTCCGATTCAAAAGAAACAGGCGATTTGTTGATTCCGTTGCGAATGAATGTTCAGAATGAGTCACTAACGTGTACCGCAGTGAAGAATCCGGTATGAATGTTTCGGAAAAGCAGTAACTCTTTGCATTCAGTGTGCCGCTTACCGCAATGCCCGTTGGACAACAAGCGGTTTGGGTCGATAAAGGCGTGGAAACTGCATGCGTCGCACACGAGGACCCACATCGCACAGGGTATGCAACTTTTGCTGTAAATGCTATCTTCTCATTTATGTAATGAAATTCGGCAGATACATAGTAAATGTCTCACGCTGTGGCTGACCGCAATCTGACTCATCCTTGGATGATCAGGATCAGTAAGACCTTCTCCAGGAACTCTGAGGAAGGGGATTTGTAAGGGAAGTGGAGTCATCCTTTACGGTTAATCTGAGACTCCCAATTTTTTGTTCCGACGGCGTGAAACGGGACTACTCCATAGGTTCAGATATTATAAGTACCTCAGTGAATTTTTTGAATGAATTCTGCGCCCATTTACACCATCAGGTGACATTGTTCGATCTGAAAGTGATATCTTTCGCGCGCGTGATTGATCCATTTTCCTACCGACAAGGTTTTAGACGATTCATATTGACGCATTCTTTAAGATAAGCTACTGTTTTTTGTTCCAGTTTTCATGTGAGAAAGTGTTAACTGAACAACGACTTGCACAAATGTATCATTTTTAAGGTTACTGTACAGGATGCAATCACTTTGTGGTGGCTCCACCCGAGGCGGACCCTGTCGAAATGAGGGTAAGCTTTTTGCAGTTGCAATACGGGAGCTGTTTTGATCAGTGTGACGTGCATCGGGATAAACGTATTTGTTTTTCGTGCAGCGAAAGCTAATTTCATCTCGAAAACTTTGCTTTTTTTGCGTAGTTCTTGCTCAAATATTCCAGAAAATAAAATGCAGACAGGAACAGAATTGAGCAGTGAAATCCTGAAAAATATGTTCTTTAAGTCTGTGAATTCTCTTTGACAACTAGTTCATTGCTTCACAATCAGTAAGCGGAACAGATGGACACTTGAGGAAGCTCGACTTAAACGAAGCAAAAGTAGCCATAATTTGTCTTCCTATTCCAGGTGTGGCTTAGAGCCCACAAGCAGGAGCGATGTGGGAGCGCTTCTAGGCAGGTGATAAAGGAGAGACGTCGTGAGTTACTGCGTTTGGAGGCTCTGCGGCGTGATGCGACTCATCTTCTCCTTCCCGGTATGCGAACAGATCTTAAACGTTCACATTTCCCTTCTTTTTTTCAACAGTCTCAGATCTAAGGCAAATTCTTTCACTGTTTTGGAAGGCGTCCATTTGCTTAATGACGAGGTGGGACCTTATGAGATACACTCAACTGCTGTGCGAGCAGTGTCGCAATAGTCAGGTGAAGTGAGAGGTGCTCTAGTTCACGGATATCTAGTCTCCAAGGGTGAATTACTTTCAGCATAAGAGCCTCGCACCTCCCGAAAATATGAGCTCTAAATGGGCACCGCCCGTACATTGTTCCATTTGAGTTACATTGCGAAGTCGAGCGCTTTTGAAACGTGATGACAAACGATTGAATCCTGAGTTCTTTCGAGGAAGCAAAGGATTAAATCCGGAGTTCTTTCCAGGAACGTTGGAGGAGGCTGATGGGGCGGAGCGACGGGTTACACGCAAGCGTGTGTACCCGACGGAAGATGAAAGGAGGCTGGGGTTGTGTTTATGCTATGTGAAACATTTCAAAGCAACCAACCCTGGCCTCCTCCAGGAGATCGCCGCCGACTTCGACCTCTCCTTCGCTTGAGGCGAGTGGAGTGGCACGAGCCGACTTCCTCCTGTGAAGCTTGCCCTCCTTTTCCCTGCGTTAGTGGAAGAATTTAATTTTTTTAATGATAATGGTTGTTTTTATGTTATGTTTCCACCATTTTGTTTGTACGTTCTTAATATTTTGCATCTATTTTTGTTCGTTACTATCCCTATGCATCTTTTTGTGACATTTCATGGTCTTTCGCTCATTTTTTCCTAATTTTCTTTTGCTCTTTTGTTTTTCTACTATGTATTTCGCCGCGTTGCCTTCCATATGGAAATCATTCTAGACCGTTGAAGGTAAGCTTACGAAAAGGGGTGTGATTGGGTTGGATTCCTCTTAAAACCTTGATGAATTTTTCTAAAATGTTTGCTGGATTATATCGGATTGGGAGGTGCGTTTGACACACGTTAAGTGCACCGTGGTCGGATTAACATGATCGACATTTGTTCATTTTTAATCTGACGGGGACATTTTTTCCTGTTCGTTTGTTCTGATGTTCTTTTCATGAATAATCCACTATTGGCATTTATTCTTGGGCTGCAACGACTCCATTATTATCTCTCTGACGTCTTTTCCGGGGTAAGATTTTACATTCTCTTGAGAAATATCTCAATATTTTGGGAGAGTATTGTTAGAATAGCGAAGCGCACACTCAGTTTTTGAATTTGAAAGGATCTTCAAGTGCCTCATGGAATAGAATAAATTGGAAAGCTTAAGTGTGATAATACTACACTTAGAGAGCGAAATGAAACACAACTTCTATCGGAGGGCCCGGTGATAAAACCTTTTTCGGCTACTGGCTCCATTTGAAAACCACTTTGAGTGAATTAAGCACTGTTTAGGTTCTTTATTGACATGCCTTAGATTGGGAGATGCGTTTGACACACGTTAAGTGCACCCTGATCGGATTAACATGATCGATATTTGTTCATTTTTAATCTGACGGGAACATTTTTTTCCTGTTCGTTTGTTCTTATGTTCTTTTCATGAATAATCCACTATTGACGTTTATTCATGGGCTGCAACGACTCCATCTCTCTGACGTCTTCTCCGGGGTAAAATTTTACATTCTCTTGAGAAATATCTCAGTATTTTGAGAGAATATTGTTACAGTAGCGTAGCGCACGCTCAGTTTTTGAATTTGAAAGGATCTTCAAGTGCCTCATGGAATAGAATAAATTGGAAAGCTTAAGTCTGATAATACCACACTTAGGGAGCGAAATGAGACACAACTTCTATCGGAGGGCCCGGTGATGAAACCTTTTTCGGCTACTGGCTACATTTGAAAACCATTTTGAGTGAGTCAAGCACTGTTTAGGTTCTTTATTGACATGCCTTTTCAGATTGAATCCTGAGTTCTTTCCAGGAACGTTGGAAGAAGCTGATGGGGCGGAGCGACGGGTTACACGCAAGCGTGTGTACCCGACGGAAGATGAAAGGAGGCTGGGGTTGTGTTTATGTTATGTCAAACATTTCAAAGCAACCAACCCTGGACGCCTCCAGGAGATCGCCGCCGACTTCGACCTCTCCTTCGCTTGAGGCGACTGGAGTGGCACGAGCCGACTTCGTTCTGTGAAGGTTGCCCTCCTTTTCCCTACGTTAATGAAATAACTTAATTTTTTTATGGTAATGGTTGTTTTTATGCTATGTTTTCACTATTTTGTTTGTATGTTCTTAATATGTTGTATCTATTTTTGTTTGTTAGTATCCCTGTGCATCTTTTTGTGACATTTCATTGTCCTTCGCTCATTTTTTGCTAATTTTCTTTTGCTGCTTTGTTTTTCTACTATGTATTTTGTTGCATTGCCTTTTATATGGAAATCATTCTAGTCCCTTGAAGGGAAGTTGACAAAAAGAGGTGTTATCGGGTTGAATTCCTCTTAAAACCTTGATGATTTTTTCTAAAATGTTTGCTGGATTATACTGGAATGGGAGATGCGTTCGACACACGTTAAGTGCACCGTGAGCGGATGAATATGATCGATATTTCATTTTTAACCCGACAGGGACATTTTTTCTGTTCGTTTTTCTGGTGTATTTTTTCATGAATAGTCCACTGTTGACGCTTATTCATGGGCTGCAACGACTCCATTATTATCTCTCTGCCTTCTTTCATAGCGTAAGATTTTACATTTTCTTGAGAAATATCTCAATATTTTATTAGAGTATTGTTGGAACAGCGAAGCGGAGACGCAATTTCTGAATTTGAAAGAATTTTCACGTGCCTCATGGAATAGAATAAACTGAAAAGCTTGAGTGTGATAGTACCACACTTAGAGAGAGAAATGAAAAACAAGTTCTTTCGGAGGGCCTGTTGATAAAACCTCTCTCGGCTATTGAGCTTCATTTGAAAACCATTTTGAGTGAAACAAACATTGTTTAGGTTCTTTATTGACATCCCTTTTCACTGAAACACTAGTTGGTCAGCTTAGGATTTGGCATTTATTGCTTTTTTCGAGTGAATGGAATTAACGGTTGCCTCGAAATTCTCAACAAAGGTCTTTTAGCGACATTTTTCTTGAGTGGTGGTACTGCGGGACCGATAAATCATCACTCAAGCAAGGTGTTTTGCGGCTGCGAAAACGAACCGCAAATGCGATCAATACGTCCTTGGTCGAATTGATTGGTACAGCAGACGAAGTGCGGTTTCAGAACAAGGCAAATTCACCGGAAACAACAGGATCCAGGCAAGTTGAAAGGTTAGAAAGATACTATATTATCACTCATTACCATAAACAGAACAAAAATCTATCACTGAGTCTTTGAATAGATCTAAGATTACACACTTCTAGCCTGAACATTTCCGTAAGTAAAATTTTCGCCTATTTTCTACCTGTTCTTTATCAAAACTCCGAACGGTACATTCAATCAAATACCGGGGAAAAGGGTACATTTTGTTAGCGGAATGCATATCAGTGACACGCCTTCCCCTCTCTTTTTCCTTCTCCTCTCTTCCCTCTTATCTTCTCCTTTCTCTTTACTCTCATCCTCCCCTCTTTTTTCTTTTTTCTTGTTTTTCCTCTGTTCTCTTACTTCTTTCTCCTTTTCTCTTTTCCCCTTTCCCTCTTCTCTTTTCTTTTTCCTCTGCTCTCTTATCTCTTATCTCTTTTCTCTATTCTCTATTCTCTTTTCTCTCTTCTTTTTCTCCCTTCTCTTCCCTTCCGTTTCTTTTCTTTTTTCTTCTTTCTCTTCTCTTTCCCTTTTCTTCTCCTCTCTTTTTTCCTTTTCCTCTACTCTTCTTTTCCTCCCCTTTATCTTTTTCTCCTCTCTTTCATCCTTTCTCCTTTCCCTTTCTTCCTCTTCCCTTTTCTCTTACGTCCTTCCTCTTCTCTCTTTTCTCATTTCTTTCCTGTCTTCTCTTTTCCCTTCTGCCCTTTCTGTTTTCTTTCGTATCTTCTCTTTTCTGCTTCATCTCTTCTACTTTCTTTTCTCTTTCATCTTTTCTACTTTCTTTTCTCTACCTTCTCTTTTCTGTCTCGTTTCGTTTCTTTTCTCTTTTGTCTGTTCTGTTTTCTCTTCTCTGTTTTCTGTCTGCTGTTTTCTGTTTTCTCTTTTCTGTTTTCCGTTTTCTCTTTTCTCTTTTCTCTTTTTTTCTCTTTTCTCTTTCCTCTTTTCTCCTTTTTGTCTTTTCTGTTCCCTTTTCTCTTTTCTCTTGTTTCCTTTCTCTTTCCTCTTTTCTGTTTTGTTTTCTTTTTTCTGTTTTCTGTTTTCTTTTTCTGTTTTCTGTTTTCTTCCTCCATTTTCTCTTCTTTTCCCTCTTCCCTTTTCCCTTTCCTCTCTTCTCTCTTCTCTTTTCTCTTTTCCCTCTTCCTTTCCCTCTTTCCTGCTTCCCCTTTCTCTTTCCCCTTTTGTATGTTGTCTTTTTTCTTTTCTCTTTTCTCTCTCCTCCTTTCTCTCTTCCTTTTTCTCTCTTCTTTCTTCTCTTTTCTCTTTTCTCTTTTTTCCCTCTTTTCTCTTTTTTCTCTTTCCTCCCTCTTTTCTCTTTTTTCTCTTTTTTCTTTTCTTTCTCTATTGTCTCCTTTCTCCTTTCTCCTTTCTCTTTTCTCTTTTCTCTCTTCTCTTTTTCCTTTTCTCTTTCCTTTCTTCTGTTTTCTGTTTTCTCTTTCCTCTCCCCTCCGCTCTCTTCTCTTTCCTTCTCTTCCCATTTTCTCTTATCTCCTTCCACCTTCCTTCTTCTTCCTTTTTTTCTTCCTTCTGTTCTCACGTTTCCCTCGTCTCTTCTCTGTTTTCTTATTTCTCTTCTCGCTCCTCTTTCCTTTGTTACTTTTCTCCGTCAGACAGCGTGGATGGGAATGAGCTGAATCCTGCTTCGAAACCTGCCCAACGGTTCTTCTGGGATGTCAGTGAGTGTTAAAAAGCTTCATTTTATCTCATTACAAGCGTCGCTGATGTCACATATAATCATGTTCCCCACCTTTCATTCTGCAGCTACAATGGCCACATGCTCGTGTTTCATTTATTATATCATTCTTTTTTTCATTTATGTATATATCTTTAGTTTATCAGCTGGGGAGTTGCGATCGAAAATTTATCGGATGGCTTCTCTGCTAGAGACTCGGTTGGTCGACTGAATATAGGGTTACGAATTTCGGTGGATATAACGTAAGCCGTACTGATTACTTCTGTGGCGTAAATGCGCATCGGTCCTTCAAATTTCAGGGACGCTGTGGGGACGTTAGCCCAAAGGGGCTTCATGTGTTCTATACCATTCCGGTCACGGAAAAAGGATTCTTTTTTGGAAGTTTTTTCTGGGCTTATTTATAATAAGAGGGAACTGTTGGGTGCGTTTTATATGGTGATCTCTCCTTTACTCGTTCTCGAAGAGGCTCATGTTAGAAATTTTTATCATCTGCTTCAGATGGGTTTCTTTAAGTATCTTCGGATACGCTCGTTGGGCAGTTGCTGCTCGCATTAGACCATCTACCGACAAATCAACGCACCCTTGTCTGTTTCATGGTTTCGATGCTGCACTTCACGTATTTCACTTCCACAAAGGCAAGCAACCTCATCATATTATTGTCGCCGATATATAAAGTATTAACATTTCATTTCAATGCAGTAAACTTTTTACATAATTCTTTTAATTCTTACATGTTTCAGGATATAGAATGAATTGAGAAATCGGAACAATTTTAATGCGATATTCGAATGCTATACTCATCAAAATCATCAATGGGAGAAATATCTCAATTCTACGCATATCGATTTTAGATCACAAGAAATCTGAAACACAATAGGAGGTTTGCATCAAATAGTGAAAGAAGGAAATCAGGGGCGATAATACACCTTCATGGGCCTGACAGTGGTTAGCAACTAATACAGCTATAATATCATATAGGAGATCACAATTTTTACAACTTACTATTTAGTTGTAAATTCTCATGCCTGAAGTTCAATATTTTTATTTGTGTTAACCATTTCGGTTTTGTGAATAACAAAGGCAAGCAACCTCATCATATTATTGTCGCCGATATATAAGGTATTTCCATTTCATTTCATTGCAGTGTATTTTTGCATCATTCTTTTAGTTCTTACATGTTTCGGGATATCGAATGCATTGTGAAATCGGAACAATTTTGATGCGATATTCGAATGCTGTACTCATCAGAATCATCAATGGGAGAAATTTCTCATTTCTACGCTTATCGATTTTAGATCACAAGAAATCTGAAACACAATAGGAGGTTTGCATCAAATAGTGAAAGAAGGAAATCAGGGGCGATAATACACCTTCATGGGCCTGACAGTGGTTAGCAACTAATACAGCTATAATATCATATAGGAGATCACAATTTTTACAACTTACTATTTAGTTGTAAATTCTCATGCCTGAAGTTCAATATTTTTATTTGTGTTAACCATTTCGGTTTTGTGAATTTCATTAAGAATGTGGGAGAAAACCACTTCGATTTAGCTTCAAAATGCTATAGTTGACATTTGTCTACAAACGCGAATAGAACAGCAAACAGTTATGAGTTATGTATTTATGCTATAGCCAATCGAGTTCATTTGAAAGGCACAGTTTTGAGTCACTCGCAAAGCTCCTGCGCACTTTCTTCAACGCTCACAGTTACTTTTCGACATTTCTTCAAACTTACATTTGCCCAGCAACAGTTTCTCGATATGATTCCAAATTTTGTTGGGACGCCTACGAGGTCAGACTGACCAAACAGCCCATTCGAACAACTTGCTTGTTGTTTCCTGACCGTATACCGAACAAACTGTTTTCTACATATGTTTATCTTAGTCAGCAATGGACCACTCATCAATTTTCTGGATAATATTGAGTAACTTTATGATATTCTTATGCTCATTTATACACTCATTGATAAGCCGTTTCGCTATGCTTCTTGATGTGAAATTTGCAAAAATTTTTGTTGGAGAGTCATGAATGGAGGAGGCGGACTTTGACGCAAAGTTGAGACGGCTGTATATGGAAGACAATTTGCCGTTGCAAAAAATAGTTTTTTGAGCGTTTTTTGTGAGCTGAGTAATTAGCAGAGAGCATTTTCAGAAATTGGCCTTTCTAGTAGCCTGAAAAACTTATTCTTGAGGCTGTTGAACCGTCTTGCTTTGCAGATTTACCAAGGTGGTACCTCCTTTCCTTGCACTTCTCTCCCTGTGCGCGGCTACCATTAATTCCTTAGTTGCCTTTGCATAGGAACGCGGTAAGTGGATATTTATAATTTCGTTCGTTATGGTGCTTCAGAGTAAAGACTATTACTGCGCTGTGACTGGTGCGAAATTCTTCTCTGGAAATCATCGAGGTGTGGGCGAATGGTTTAAAAAAAGAATGAGACTTCATTCAGTTGGACGGAAGAGAAAAGGAGAGGGGTGATGGGCTTATTCATTTTTTTTGATATGAGGGGTGCCGAAATCCACGATGAATACAATGAAGAAGAAAGAGCTATACATACAGTCCAGTTTGAAGAGTACCTACACATACAGTCCCTCTCGAACAGTCCAGTTCGAATTTCTATCCTCTCAAAAGGGGTATAGGGAAGATCATTGGGAGTCGAGCGGAAGTAACTGCTCATTTGTTGGCGTTGGAGGAGGTGGTCATGAAGAGGTTTGTTAGCGAAAGTTTGGAGATTACAGTGAAAAAAGCACTGTGGGAGTTGATAAATGCGTGTATCTGAAGAGGTTTTTTTTTACAGATGGTTTATTTGTTTGTGCGGTGTTTTCCAGTTGAATCGATCAAGGTCGAACTGCATTAATGCTGCAGTGAATATCACATACGAACTCGTTGTAAGTTTTATATATTTGAATGTGATGCACAGGAAACGTACACAACTGGAAGCACGAAGGTGTCATAGGTCATCTTCATCGTGCTGATAGAAATATATGGAAAACTCTGAGTGCAGGGAATTAGATTCGGTCAGCATGTTAGGGCATATGCTTTTTTCCTTTTTTGTTTTTTCGTATGCTTTTTTTCGTAAAAAGTTTACAAATATAGAATCTTGTTGCGTGTATTTAGGAAGTGCTGGGCGATTAAGTCACATCTCGTGTGGTTGGCATCTGATTGATTGTAGCCTATAGCAAAGTGCTATATCTGTATCCTGCACTCCTGCAACTTCCTTACTCGAGTGCAGCGATAAATTTCTTCGAACGCCCCTTCCATTGCCCCTAGACGACAATGATTCTATTAACTAACTAAAAAGTCCAATTACGTGTTCGGGATCTATTGTCTTCATTGTGAGCAATAGATAATACTTCGCATGCTTCCTTGTTGCTGACTCCTTCGCGATGTTTTCGGTTTGGGTGCAAAGTGTCACCAGAGCGGAACATAATCTTTTCGGAAGGGATGGAGATAGGTATTACGTGCTTCAGCAAGGCAGGTTGAGGTTGCGATGTTCAGTGTAGCGTTAGAACAATTTCTCACAATGGACATGTACACCATGTTTTTTTTGTAGATGGGATGGACGGTTTGGTCTTGGCTCTTGGTGAGAGTTCAATTATAATAATAGAATTTTTCTCGTCAAAAAAGTTTTTCGCTGATGTAATTTTTTACGCTCTTCCTGAAGTTGCATGCCAAGCTCATTTGCTCATGCGTTGTCGATTCAGTATACAAAATGTTGGTGGCTGAAGATCCAACAATGGTGCCCGTGATGCGCTTCGTTGGCAACCAAATGTTTCATAAATTTTTTGGAGGAATCACAATCATGGAGACTACGTTACCGAATGTTGGTTCCGCTGCACTCAGGGACTGCGGGAACGCGAACAAGGGGACGTCGTTGGTTAGATTTTTATTAATTACGTTGATGATGCTTCCAGTCACTAAGACTGGTTTTCCTTTGCCTCTCATCCACACACGTAGAGAACGCGTTTTGGTATGTAGTAGTTCATATGTGTCCTTTATAAGCAGCCGTCTACCACCTCTGGAGCATCCTTATGTGAGTTACTATGTCCATCGATGAGCATTGAAGCCGACCTTGGGAGTTGGGAGGAGGGAGGATGAGAGCGAGGAGAGAAGAGCATGAAGCGGATTGCAAGAATGTTCAAGAAGTTGATTTGCGGGAAGAGGAATGTCTGNAGGCTGTGATTCGAAATTTTCAGAGTGGATTAGAATTTCCGCTCGATATTCATTTCAGAACAAGTTTAAGTTTTTTTTCAGAAAGGAGGCATCTGACAAAATCAGACTTCATGTCAGTTGAACGAGATATTCTGAGGAAACTGAGGTCTTCCCACTTCTTCTGTTTCACGAGTAGGGATCAATGCCGAACGATGCTTCATTCGACGTTTTAACATCTGTCACCACAAGAAAACGAGCTGTGGTGTTACAATATTCTGGACGATTTTATTTCGCCGCGTTGAATGATCGTTCCTGCGCAGATATGTTCATCCTCAACACAACAGCGCCCCTCATTATGGAAATATCGCCGTACATCTCCGAAAACAGAGCTTCCCCTTTTTATGAATTCCCTTCACGGGTCTTCGAGTCCTTGAACGACAGAGCAACCGAATGGAATTAGCTAAGTCGAAACACTGCATTCCTTCCATAAAGAAAGAACAAATGAAATAGATCGGATGAAAGTATTATTTATTATGTGGAACAGAAGATGAGGGGTGAAGGAGACACACGATGATCAAACGGCGGTTAGTCATGACAGATTTGGAGTCAGTGCACGTAAATGCCCCTGGTGATGGAATACTTCAGGGCTGAAAGGATACTACGCGGTGAAATCTGGGATCCATCAGAATGCCCACCGCACTTTCGTCCTTCCTCAGTTTTGTCCCTTTAGCCCCCTCCTCTCCTTCACCTACCAAATTAAGCCTTTCACACCAGTGAAATAGATGGCAGTGTCCATATTAAACAATAATATTATCACATAAAATACTCACAGCATAGATCCTTTGGCTCGGGAAGGTGAACGTAACACAGAAAGCACTGCATGAGCCACTAAACGAGGAATCGGCAGTGACTGTTATCAAGTTTCGGTGCCATTCACTCAGAGAATTTCCAAAAATCGTGCTCAACGGCTCCCGCACAATGTTTCAAAAGTGTACCACGCCGCTATTCAACGTAGCGAGACTTGTCTTGTACCTAAAAATATGTTTAATCACGTCGTTGCAGGACAACTGAATCATATTTTGATTGTGCGTATTGAATCATCACACATAACGTTATTCTGCAATTTCGAAAACGTGCAGGAGCAAAGAAATCAACGGAACAATATGACCTACAAACACCTCAAACTCGCCTGTTTCTGTAATTTTGCGAATTGACCTACTCTCTCTCGCCTTATAAGAAAACCCTCGCAAAATTGGTTATGGCGGCATTGACTCATCTCTGCTGCAACGACCACCCAGCGAATTGGTGCATCACTACTGACAAAAAAAAGTCGCGTTGGTTATCTTCGAAAATCATTGACTGGTTGTCTTTTTGAAGGCAGAGCGCAAACGCGTACGTGTATAATAGTGTCCGACGGCACTACGAGAGAACAGAAATTGCAGAAATTGCACTTCGACCCACGACATATTTGTTTGTTACATTACCTCCATCTTCTTCTTCACCGTTGCGTAGAGCTGCAAAATCTTCTGATCATATCACCTAGTCGCCCGGCTCATGAGCTCAAAGCTCAAAAGCTCTTTATCAACGGGAGCAAAAGGATATAAAACAAATACTTTGTTTTCAAGCTTGAGGCTGTGCTGATGATTCATAAAACGGTCGTAGTAGAGGAGGTATCTCTACAAAGCTGTATGGCTCTTCTCCTGAACGCCACGCGCCTTTTTAGCGAGCGAGTCATCGAATCGATTACAGGAATACCACGAGTTACCGAGTGGCTCCCAAGGAACGAAGCACACCCAAGAGAATTCCATCTTACACGGCGCATTCTTGCACGTCACGTAGTTACACCCACCGTCTTTTTCGATCGTAGCCTGCATAAACATTACATCGTGCATTAGGCGACGTCATTCTTCGGCGGAACAGACCACTCACTTCTCATGTACTTTCCAAAAAAACGGTAGAAAAGAAACTTCCTCTCTTTCTAAACACTAATTTCCGTCACTTGCACATTACATGGAGATATGTGGGGTAACACCCAACATGGCTTTGGCTAACCGCGGTTTAAACAATAGTTCTGTAAAGAATTCTAGAACCTGATACCCTCCAAAAATTGTCGAACTCCGGGATGTTAGATGAGAGGTACAGAGGAGGCAACAGCTGACTGTGAATGAACTTGATGTGGATTCTCTCCAAGCCATAATTTGGCGTCCAACTTGGCTCAAGAGAGATGACGTCCGGGGTCCTTGATTTCCCAAGTCTAAAGGTTCTAACTTCGAAAATCCTCGAAGAACAATTCCAACCACATCCATTCCAAGTTATCCTCTTCAAACGCCTAGAAATAAAATTTCGAGCAATGGAGTAATGCGCAGTATACACCAGTGAACATGAAGACTAACAAGGAAAGGATAGCAAACTTGTGACTTTCGTCCATCACCCTCAGGTAGGCAGGTCTATGTGAGGGGATCACTAGTCATTCCCAGTTAGGCGTATATCTTCAATGCGTAACGAGATATCAAATTGTGGGAATTTTGTTTCCCTAATGTCATATCATACATTGGCGGTACACACCTGGTACGAAAGTGACCTGTGATCCCCTCAATGGGGCTTCTTCATTAAACAGTACAAACGGAACCAAAAATTGAAGTTTGGGTTCCACGTTGTAGCACATGCCGACAGGAATCTTTCTTCTTGCTGTTTCAAGCCATATAAGCAATTCTAGAAATAATCAGCTCAGATCACAGGTCGTCTACAAACAAGAACCAAGTGTTACGCTTGTTGAGTGTGATTGGCATGGAGCTCCTTTTCCTGGCAGTGGAAAAGATTCACTCCATCGAGGAAATTGACATCGCGATTTGTCGAGAGATTCTACCATGGAGCTCTCGTCGAAAAGGTTGTCGCAACTTTTTTCTTTGATGAGAAATTCATCACATTTCCATCGAGGCTATTTTTTGCTTCGCCGTTCGAATTGCTGATGGCTTTTTCCATGCTTTTAGCGCTTCCTGTAGGAAGTATTGCTTGCAGAATTTCTTTAAAGATGCTTATTGTTTTTTCTTTTTGAGTTGCTATCATTGCCTTCCTCACTGAATTGCCTTCATGATGATAGGTGAATCTATGAAAGCTGTTGTTTGATACCGTGGAGACTGTTGTATTAATATTGTGGTAGTATTTATAGAATTCGGTTTATAATCTTATGTTACAATAAGATGTTTATTTGTCTTATTGAAGTCCTGTTGAGGCTTCCCACTGGTTGAAAACGGAGGTGTAAAGTGCCGCCTAGATTCGATGGGTCGAAAAAGCGGTCGGTGAGCAGCCTTACGTATTTTAAGATTAAAGAGATGAGGAGAAGTGGGTGAGAGAAAAGGCCGAACTAAGTGACATAATAGAATTGGAATTGAAGGTTCAATTAGCAATTATATATTAGTGAAAAGTTCAAGTGGGATCTCACATTTGTTCTCTGAAAAAGAACAGTTGCCGAATTTATCAAAATGAGAAAATGTCTTACTCGTGGCAGATTGGATGAGGCCTTGGGGCGTGAGTGTTCCCCGAGGATGCTTTCAGCCCAAACGTCACCTTGCCCTCAAATAAACATCCCTCAACGACTGTAACACATCTTTCCTCTGCTTCACTCATACGCATTTCTCTGATGCTTCAACCACTGATCCCACTCCCTTCGCAGCTATGTTCCCAATATTTTTTCTCGCTGCTTTCGCAGTTTGGTTTTCAAACCAGTACTATGCTGTTATTTTGTAACTCCAACGTTTTGACCCCTTGTGCGTGAGATGATACTTGCCTAGAAGTGGAATATCTCGTGCTTTCATTCTCGGTACAAGTGAAGGAAAGAACGGGGCTAACCAAGCACCGCAGTATACGCCAAATTCAGTTCTATCCAGCGTTCTGAGAAGTTGGACTTGGCGTTCTGAGAAACTCAACGTTAGTAGCTTTAGCAGTAAGTGCACTCATCTATCTGGAGCTACGATTTCGCGCCACGTCACCGATGCTCCCACAGTCAATACAGCACGCTTGCCAGGAACTTTCAAGAATGGGGACTTATAAAGTTTTAATAACAATGCCTGTTACACAAACACCTTTCACGCAAGTTGATCGTTGGTTGCTAAGTTCGCAGAGCAGAGGAACCCGATTTTTCCCCGGTATACACAACAAAAGTTTCTTGTAACACAGCATGCCTAGAAGTGGAATATCTCGTGCTTTCATTCTCGGTACAAGTGAAGGAAAGAACGGGGCTAACCAAGCACCGCAGTATACGCCAAATTCAGTTCTATCCAGCGTTCTGAGAAGTTGGACTTGGCGTTCTGAGAAACTCAACGTTAGTAACGTTTCCAGTAGGAGGTATTGCCTGCAGAATTTCTTGATAGGTGCATATTGTTCGTTCTTTTTGAGGTGATATCATCGCCCTCCACACTGGATTGCCTTCATGATGAGAGGTGAATCTATGAAAGCTGTTGTTTGATACCGTGGAGACTGTTGTATTCATATTGTGGTGGTGTTTGTAGAATTCGGTTTATACTCTTATGTTACATTGAGATGTTTATTTGTCTTGTTGAAGTCCTGTTGAGGCTTCCCACTGGTTGAAAACGGAGGTGTAAAGTGCCGCCTAGATTCGATGGGTCGAAAAAGCGGTCGGTGAGCAGCCTTACGTATTTTAAGATTAAAGAGATGAGGAGAAGTGGGTGAGAGAAAAGGCCGAACTAAGTGACATAATAGAATTGGAATTGAAGGTTCAATTAGCAATTATATATTAGTGAAAAGTTCAAGTGGGATCTCACATTTGTTCTCTGAAAAAGAACAGTTGCCGAATTTATCAAAATGAGAAAATGTCTTACTCGTGGCAGATTGGATGAGGCCTTGGGGCGTGAGTGTTCCCCGAGGATGCTTTCAGCCCAAACGTCACCTTGCCCTCAAATAAACATCCCTCAACGACTGTAACACATCTTTCCTCTGCTTCACTCATACGCATTTCTCTGATGCTTCAACCACTGATCCCACTCCCTTCGCAGCTATGTTCCCAATATTTTTTCTCGCTGCTTTCGCAGTTTGGTTTTCAAACCAGTACTATGCTGTTATTTTGTAACTCCAACGTTTTGACCCCTTGTGCGTGAGATGATACTTGCCTAGAAGTGGAATATCTCGTGCTTTCATTCTCGGTACAAGTGAAGGAAAGAACGGGGCTAACCAAGCACCGCAGTATACGCCAAATTCAGTTCTATCCAGCGTTCTGAGAAGTTGGACTTGGCGTTCTGAGAAACTCAACGTTAGTAGCTTTAGCAGTAAGTGCACTCATCTATCTGGAGCTACGATTTCGCGCCACGTCACCGATGCTCCCACAGTCAATACAGCACGCTTGCCAGGAACTTTCAAGAATGGGGACTTATAAAGTTTTAATAACAATGCCTGTTACACAAACACCTTTCACGCAAGTTGATCGTTGGTTGCTAAGTTCGCAGAGCAGAGGAACCCGATTTTTCCCCGGTATACACAACAAAAGTTTCTTGTAACACAGCATTTGTTTCCACTTCTTTCTACTTTCAAGACTGTTGTCTCGTAGTGTAGACAATGGCTAACACATGCGGCTTATACTAGCTAGTATCCCACGCAATTTAAAAGTAAGTTGCGCGCCATTCATTCAAAGTTGCTGTCACTGATTTAGCGCAGATATATGCCAACGTAGCTGATTTACAAACGAAGACGATTGTGTTGAGAAGACAAACGAACCCTTAACCAAAGCCGAAAAGAAGAGCAAATGAAGCACAAATAACGAGAGGCCGGTTGCTGGAGACATCTCAGAATAAAATGACGCAGGATCGATTCTTCGTTGCAACGTTCTTCTCACAAAATTTTGCATAAAAAGAAGTTCGATGACATTGACTCAACGGGTATGCGCATATATGCAATTATGCATATATATGTTCCCGTCACTTTCTCTGTGCGGTTTTCTATGGTAACCCAAAACAACGATTTTGTGAATATAGTCTGCACCCTACTCGTTGAACCCATTCCACATTCATTGGTTATCAGCTTTCTAAAAGCTTTCGATAACGGAACGTGCTATGTGATATGCAAATTTAACCCTATTCTCAGCCAGCCAGGTGTGGATGAGATGCATTGCTGCTAACACAGCTTTAGATTCACTATGGTTTGCAGAAAACCTCGACTGGAGGGGCTGCAACGATATGCGTTCCTGCACACCATCTGCCATGTTAGCCGTTTTCATAGGATTCGAAATGATAAAGTCAAGCGCAGTAAAGTAAAATTATGCTCTTGAGCCTTTCACTACTAAGTTTAATGATGATTCGAACATCCCTGAGTGCAATTAGCCGGCAGCATAGAAAACGTACGCCGGCTCAATTTTATGAAAACGTCATATTTGGCATCTCTCTGCACTGCCATCTGATTGCCAAGCAATATAAGCATAAAATACAATGAGGTAGATTAGTCAATCATTGTGCAGTGAATCTTTCAGGATTCTAGCATGTTATTTTACGTATGGTTGCGGAAATGCGCCTTGCATTTAACTACTCCTGGACTGCACAAGTGTTTTTGTTTTACGCACCGTGGAATGAAACGAAACGCAGCAGTTGTTGCATCAGTCGTTCGTGCCGTGCGGTTGTCTTCGAAGGTCGTTGTGTTAGTTCGTCTTTTCTTTCACCTGTCATAAGCGTATTGTTTGGTTCGTCGCTGCCCTGATCAGAAATGGTAACCGCAGGACTCACAAGTTGCAATCAATATGAAAAATGCGTATCGTTCTCGCAACTTCGCATTTGCAATTTGCATCATGGCAGTGTTGTATCTGTTCATGTGCTCATGAGCCTATGCTTGTGACTGTGTTCCTCTTTTCCGGTTGCTTGAATTCGGCCCTTTTTGAAATTGTGATTATGGAAATTTGTAGGTGCTTATCCTCACGCCATCTTTGGAGTTGGTCCGTCAAATTCGAAATGAACTGCAGGCAAGGTCAGGTCATGGACAAGGTCAGGTTATGAACAAGTCAGGTCATGAAGGTCAGGTCAAGAACAGGTGGAGACATCGGAGAGGGGAAAATCCAGATATCGGCCTTCGATTGAAAGATAAGCTCGTAGGCTATTTTCTGGATGTAAACTGGGCTCAGAGGGCGCTTATGAGAACTTGTGGATTTGCCATGTTTGAACAGCCCTGTAGAAGGCACGTTATTCTCTAATTTGAGGTCAACATGGTTTTTGAAAATTCAATTTTGTTGGTGAAAGATTGAGCTGAGCACCTCAAAAATATGTTCAATTTTGTCGTATGATGCATGAATTGTGAGTCATGACCGCTTGGAAATTTGCCTTTTGCTGTCGTTGTTAGCTTGCATCACAACCAATTGCAAGTGTTGGGAAGGAGAAGGGTCAATGAGCTATGGTTTCCGACTATAGTGGTTTCATACCTGTTGTGGTTTCACTGTTGTAATTTTCCGGTTCCAGCTTCTTTTTATTTTCGTCCAGCAACTAACTGCCTACGTTCCTATAGTGGCGTTAAGAGGGTGTTGGCTCCATAACCTCGGCTGTTTACACATCATTCACCGGCGTGCGTCCCCGTCGGGACCCTGCAGAGAAGTGTGATTGGCCTTATTTCCTCCAAAACCATTCGCGTGCCATTGCATAACCCTGCTTGAACGTCTACATTACGGAGCAGCATAACAACTGCACCCGTTTTTAAGAGCAATTGATAGGGTGGCACGCCAGGAGGGGTTGTAAAGTTGAGATAATCGTGCGCCATGAGGTCAACAATGCAGATGGGGTCGTCTCGGTCGTTAACATCAGTAGCGAAGTATCTGCGCAGCCCCTCTTCCAGATTCAGGCGGTTAAGCACGACTGCGTTGAGCTCATCGCAGTTGTCATGACGCAATGTCAGCAGAGCTCAGCTTGCAAGAGCCTGGCCGCTACAGAGGGTGTCGGGGTCCTACAACTGCTCAACATTCTCATCGTCAGTGTCCATTATGCAACTCTTGGGCATTTTCACGTGCAGTCCATCCGTTTCCCTATCCTGCAGCTCCACTTGCCTAGGCGCTCAAGGAAAGAGGCAAAAAATTGCTCGCCTTGGCTAGTCCTCATGTTCTGCGTCAGTCGCGAACTTCGAACAGCGGTCATAGCTCGCTGTTGCAGATCGTCACCGCGACTGTATCGTCGTTGCTGCCATCCTCGACGATCGGCAACATTTGCCGCCGACCGCCGCTGAGCAGTATCACGTGAGCTCCGAGTGGCACCGATTTTTGTGCACCGACAATGAAGTCGCGCAGCAAACTCTCGACCGCCTCCATGCATGCCGCTTTTGGGTGCATGCTTCGTCCCACATGATTAGTTTCGCTCTACTGGTCGCCTCCGCCTTATCGCTGTCCGCCTTCATCGTTGATACGCTGTCGTGATGCACCCGGAACAGAAGCCTGGAACGACTGTGGACGGTTGTTCCATTAATCAGCAACGTCGCAACAATCCCTGTGAGCTCCACCCCTATGGTAACGTCGCCACGCAGTCGGAGAAGACGAATGATGAGGTTGTAAACGTGAGTCTTTCCGATCCCACCCGCCCTTTACAGGAAAAATATCGTTGAATAGTAGTTGATGCTGGGTTGTTTTTGCACATAGCGTCTAGAATGCGATCAACTACTGCTCGTTAACCCACGTTCAACTGCCCATGAATCCGCTCAACCTGCGTGCGCTCTTCGGCGACGCTAAGACCGTTCTGCTCTAGGTCTTCGTTATCATCGGGCTCGGGTGGGCACTCAAATGGAATCCCATATAAGTGGTGGTCTCGAACTGCAGCGTTCAGGATTCGCTGGATGTGTCGAAGGGTCTTCCGTTCCACTTCCTCAGTGGTTCGGTGAGGGTCATGGTCGACCATTCGCAGCTTGAGAGCTGCCACAGTCGAGGTGCGTCCTGGATCGCGCCAAAGGAGATGGTGGCCGCGAAGCATTGTCGAGCTTGACGTGGCATGCGTAGGTGCAGACTTCTGCCAACGAATCCTCCCATACCGTGTCGGCGACAGAGAGCCCAAGCGCCACGCAGGCCTCGAAGAACGACGGGTAGGTGTGGCCGTTGAGCGTCCACACGTCTTCGAAAGATTGCGGCCCTTTAACGTATTTTAGCAACATGCGACGGCAAAATTTCTCGACGAAACGTGCCTTAACAGCGTAAATACGCGAAAGGATCTTGTCCTTTTGAAGGCGTCGCACCCATCTGCAATTCTTCTCGTCCCAGCGGTAGTGCTTGGGGATATCGAGATACGTATATTAGCGAGCCGTTGGGCCAGTCGTGTTCAACTCAAAAAATGCTTCAAGTTTTACTACTGTGATTTAATAAAGTGGCGTAAACACACCTGCACTCGCAGCGCGTGCTTATAAATAATTGGCGAAAGTTGCCTCTGTGGCTTTGTTACGAGGAGAGTTGGAGCGAAGCGGTATCTTGTTTTGGCTGCGATAGCTGTCGGGATTTTTTGTTTTGGATTTGAAGGAGGAATTCCTTAAAAAAGTTTTTGGGCAGTTATTTTTTGCTGTTTTCGGTCTAGAGTCTTCCCCCGTCATCATACTAGACGAGTTAGAGGTTAAGATAAGCTAAAGGCATGTTTTGCTGCGTTCGCATGGCAGTTTTTTCTTTTTTCTACATAGAAGAAATTTGTTGTATAAAATTCGATCATTTTGGCTGTAGTTGTATAAAATTCGATCATTTTGGCTGTATTAATTGAGAATTGCTATTTCCGTGTGCTTTTTTTGTAGGTTGCTGTGAGTTTAATTTTGTCGTATGTAACGTTTGGAATTGTACCTATATTAAATAGCGCGTTTCTTGCCGTTTTTTCCTCTGTGTTTCAGGTATCTTCTCCGGTAGGTTTCATTGTTTTGTTGTCCTGGATTTTTTCGTTTAATTTACTGCTATGCCAAGCCTGAAAGGGAAAAGGGATAGACAAAAGTCCATAGAAAAGAGCGTAGGTATAGGACAAAAAAAGAAGCAGAAAGGCGCAATGTGGATGGAAACGTTGAAGATTTTCGACTGTAAGGAAGCAATATGTAAATTTAGAGATATTCGGATCCGAAAAAGTTGTTTATATCAGTGTAAATATTTTATCTCGGAAGAAATCATTAGTCATTATATGCATGAAAGTGATTTGATTTAAGTTAGAGTGGGGGCGATCCACACCCTACCTTCTCATCCCTCCCCCCATCCCATGGAGAGTCCCTTTGATCGAAGTTACCTATTGGTGTACTTCCAATATAGTTATTTGAATTCGCCTTGGATTGCTGAGGCATCTGAAAAGAGTTTCTTATTATAGGAGGACGAAGATGTGGGCTTTGAAGAAAAGATTCTTCGAAACCCGTTCTCTCTACAATGTTGGTTACGCTATCAGCATAAAAAGAAGTGTAAAGCACCATTGAAGCAAATCAATATAGTATATGAGAGAGCACTCAGAGAACTTCATGGAAGCTGTAAACTCTGGTAACTAAATTTTATATTTCTAGTCTAGTTTGTGATGTTTTTAACTGTTAGTTATCGTCGTTCATTTAACTTATTTGAGAAGAAATGGGAATTGTTTATCTTCCTTTTATTGTTACTGGCACCATATGAAGGGTTTATTTGCATCTTTTGGGAAGAATCCCGTTTGAGGGATGTGTTTTTAGGCTTTGACGAGTTAACGGTCCGGAAATTATAATTGGTAGCTATCATTGGTCGGTAGAGAATGAACCGGAAAGTATTGAGAGATTTTTTTGCGTGAAGTATTTGTAGACTCTGAAGCAGAAAGGACAATAGAGTTCTGACCCAGAAAGGACAGTAGAGTTCCCCTGTAGGAGACAAAATCTTTTGGTAATAGAAATTAGGATGAGACTTTTCATCTTCACTATACAGCATTGTTATTCTGGTTGTTGTTTTCGGCTAAGACCACAGAGGTGGAAGAAATCTTTAGAGTTCAGAGGCTTTTTAGGTGAAAGTTATGCGCATATGAGTTCATGAAGCTTCAAAGTTGAACTCATCACGTGAGCTCGGGAGCCTCAAGTTTGGGAACAGCGGGAGCCTTGAGACCTCCGAGTAACATAAGTCACAAGAGTGATCGTAATTTCGCACCAAGGGGCCTTTTTTTAGTATATTTATCTATTGCAGCGGCAGATGCTTATTGTTTTTCAGAATTGTTCAGAAATTTTTGGTGTAGAAAGTTTATAATAGGTTTTTATTAACCAAGAAGCTAGGGAATTTCGAATTCCTGAACAGTCAGATCCAGATTGTTTTCGGGTATTCGGAACTAATCTCAGGTTATTTTTGGGTTAACATTCTTTGAAGTTTTTTGAAATTTTTTATTGTTGTCTCCAGCGAGTGGAGTTGCTTATCTACTAATAGCCAAGTATGCAATAATGAAAGAGATCTTTCTATAGAACTTGTTAAAGTAAATATTCCTTTAGGTAAATTGCTTACGGTTCAGACGAAAACAGATTGCTGACAAATGTCCGACAGATGCAGCATATCAGCGTCTAAACAACGTTTATGAACGGGCTCTAGTGTTCATGCATAAAGTGTGTTTTGCTTGTTTCTATCATCTGAAGTAAGCTTCATCGACTCTGACCTAAAGTTCGTCGGATTGTAACGGAGGGAATATTTTTGAGTCAAGATTCGCTCATCGAAATAGCGAGCTTGGGCACTGTTCTCAATGGAAAGGACACTTCGACGTCCTGATCGTCGTAAAGGAGAAAACAATAAAGGCCTTTGCACTGCACCGCAACTGTGTTGAACACACTTCAAGCGTGGAGCATTTTAACTTGTCGTTCATATCCCTTCCTTTCGTGCTGTGACGCTTGCTCCCATTTTTACATCACTTGATCTTCCAGTCGTCCCCCTCCCCCCCCCCTTTCATGTTTTAAGTGGGGTGAGTTGTTGAAATCTCTAGAGTCGATTGTTTTCCCTGAGATTTCTTTGGCTTGTGCGGATGTAATCGATATACGATGAGAGGTATTACTGCAGATGCCACGTATCTGGATGGATTACTGTGAATTGATGGCTCAACAACGTTTAATAACTGATACGAGACAAGTGTTTGATCGTGCGTTGCGTGCTCTTCCAGTTACACGAAAGAATATGGTCACTCTATATTATGTTCGAAACGAGTCTTCGTTATACCAGAGACTCCGGTTCGAGTTTATCGAAAGTTGCTTTCTTTAAGAGCTGAATGCTGAGAAGTGTTTTTCTTCTTTATCAGGGAGTTCTATTTTTTCAAGTTGTGTCTCTTCATTTCGCGTTCGTGAAGTATTTTATTGTGTTGTTGGATTGTTTTCAAACATGCAAATAGTTACACAATTTATTGCCAGTTTAACTTCCTTTGATGTTTTACGAATAGTGGAGAATGGTATTAGCTTATTCTCTGCTTGCTTTTTTCTATTTCCTCGTTTATGCAAAGTTTTTGTTTTGCTGGAAAGGTTTTTTGTTGTAAAATGTAGTCAGCAAAATGTTGATTAAGCCTTGCAATCATTTTTATATTTAGTGTGGTGGTATTGTTGGAGTAGTATGAATTAATAATAAGGAGGGGATGAAATATGTTGTTGTGAAAGAGGAGAGAGGTTGGAGAATTTAAAAATTGGTGGCTTTGGAATTACAGATATTTGAGATTGTTTATGAACTGAAGCGGGAGTGGTACATAGTTGATAACTCTTTGCCGTTATCTAAAATTAATGCCCAAATATCGTGAAAACTTTGTGGAATATCTGCGTGAGATAAATCGTTTGGTTAATGCAGCAGAGCAGTTGGCGATACTAGTCATTGACGATAACCTTGTATCTGAACACGGCAAAACAACGCATCAGGACATTTTCATATTGCTGTATTTGGATGAAGTATTATTTACTTAATTCCAAGTGAGTGGTTAGTTTTTCCTTAGTGTAGGCAAAGTGTGAAAAACTCTTTCGCTATTTTATAGGCATGTTTACGGAATAGGAGGCACCTGATCACTCACTTTCCTTCAACAATAACTATTTTTCTTCAGAAATCTTTTTTTTTTTTTCAAAAATAGATATATGGTGATCAGTCTTTGTCCGCCGGGATGTCTTCGCTTATGATTTGTCAACCTCATCTTTCCAGGTTTAAATAAACTTCAATTTGTTTTGCCATTCTAGAATGGCATTCGAATTTCATGGTATTATTGCTGTTTCACTTGTGGACTGAACTCTGTGAGTTGTTATCAGAAAATCCAAATAAGGTGTACTCGCTCAGCATTGATTCTAGTATTCGACAAGGCATCCAAAGGTTTGATTGTGTCTCTTTTCCGTTATTCTTTTTAGTCTTTTTTATGTGAGCAGTCCCAGTGTTATATCAGCTTGCCCCGATATATCTAATAAGAACCTTTTTTCGTTTTGATGAAGAAAAGGATGGGTGGGAAATGACGAGTTAAGATTTCAAGCAGATCTACTTCAAAATAAAATATGGAGCGGTAGTGTTTTATGAAATATAATAAAGCTCTATTTTGTTAAGCATAATTGTTGCCCTTGAAGGTAAGAATGATAATTGATAGGGTGTTGTTAGTACGCAGAAATGTTTGAGGATTATTGCTTGTGCAAATCTTTCTTTCGAGCCTTGAAAGTCGATTAGGGAGCTTCATTTATCTTATTGTAATAATTCCTTTCATAAGGTTGTTTATACGGTCTTATTATTTTATTCCTTTTCATAAGATTCTTTATAGAATTCTTTGTTCAATTAAATAGTCTTTGAAATAGGCAGAGTTCATTCAATTTTATGAATGCTGATTCCTCAAAGATGACCTTCCTTCTCTGTTTTTCCTGATATTTGTTTATGAAGGGAGCAGTGTTATTTTTAGCCACCTTAGTGGTCAGATTAAAATAAGAGATAAATTTTAGGTACAGCCACCAAGTGGGCGTTTTGTGGTGCGCAGTTGCCGAATACTATATTCGAGCAGCGCATTTTGAGAGGGTAAATTTGCATTGCAATTATATCTGCCTTTCTTTAATATATCTTGCATTATATAATGATGAGACGAAAGGATGAATACTTATTTTTTAGGTTTGTTTGTATGCAAGATAAAAAATAGGTTCAATTAGTCTTTTATGATTTAGTAATTTTTTATTTTCTTGTTGATCACTTTTATAGTTTTCACTTTCCGAATTTTCCGGCCCTCTTTTCAAAAAGTTTGACTTCAATAATTTTTTTTGCGCTCAACTCGTGATGTGTACGAAGAGGCAATAGTTTCGATCAAAACAGTACGAGATTTTACACAATTTATCGATGCACATGCGAAATTTGCTGAGCGTGCGATAGCATTGAGCGTGCAACAGCATTGAGCGTGCAACAGCAGAGGGTCGTTAATTGGATATAAGAATTCGTTTATAAGCTTCAATGAAAGAGTATAAACGAAGGAGTATATTTATATTATTAAAAGTTTCGAAAGCTTCGTTCCTGGGACACATAAGGCCAAAATGATTGGCTGCTGAATAATCCTGTCACTTGCCACGATAAACTCTCTCGAATATATTTTCCTCATAATTAATTCCCCCCCCCCCTCTTTAGTAGGTTCTTTTCTCAAAAAGTGTTCCGGGATATGGCCTATTTTTAGGGTGGTTAAATATGTTTTCTGATATTATGCTTCACTAAAATTGTAGCAGTAGAAATCTTGGGGAAGTCGAGGATTTTCTTTGAAAGTAAAATAAGGATTGCTCGTAGTTATGAGCTAAGAAAGCGAAGGAATTCGTTTATTGGTTGATCAACAAGAGCTCTGTGCTTTTTCATAAGGACTCCAGAAAGTGATATCGTTTTATCCATTTTTTTCAGCTATGTACTAGATCGTCGTAACAAATCAGTACATGGGATCGTGATTATCCCATTTGTTTCTTTCCGTCATACCTTTGCACTTTACCTCTATTGCAGGTTTGAACAGTTGATGGATCGTCGGCCGCTTCTGTTGAATAGTGTGTTGTTGCGACAGAATCCACGCAACGCACACGAATGGCTTAATCGTGTGCAGCTATATGAAGGAAATAACATCAAGGTGAGCGGCTTCTTTGGAATTCATATGCTATTGCCTTCTATTGTATTGCATCTTTCGTTGTGAAGAGTGTGGTCGCTCCTCATTCAATAGTCATTTGCTTGATATTAAAGCAGGAACTCAGGCGGAATAATGTTGGGATTTTGAGTCCTATGAACTTTTTTTTTTGAAAATATTGTTGAACTTGATGAATTTGGCGGGCGTAAGTTGCGCTGTGTTTGTTGTGGTTGTGGCATGTCACGTATTGCCAAGGGTGCTAAGAGTTGCTAAAACACCTCTTTAATTTAGATATTCCATTAAAAAAATATAATAAGCAAAAGTAATGTGGGACGCTATGCCTTATGGCGCCGGGAATATATCTTGCTTAGAGTTTTGTGCGGACGTCATTTTGAGCGTGCAAGATGAGAAAAGGGGAATGAATTTTTTTCTTTCAGTTGGGAAAGTTTATGAATTTTTCATCCGCTAATGTTTTTAAATATTTTAAATATATTTGCTGTGGGATGCTTCATTATTAGAGTGAATCTCGATGTGTGGTCATTCTATGTTCAGGCATTTGAGAGTATGATCGCATTATTCAAATGGCCACTGATCAACGAAATTTGAGCTGTTTATCTTACAAAATTCCTTGAAAGATATATAAGTCCTTATTTTATATCTTCGTTAATACACTTCTTCGATGAGCTCAATGCGATCTCCAATGAGCCTCTATCCTTTAATGAGTTATATCTTATTTACCAACTTATTTTTAGTTTGTTCCATCTTTTATAGGTTGGAAGTGCTGTTACAGGCGACCGAGTTTATATTTGTCTTCATTTATTTACCTGCTGATCAGAGTGACCCAGAAATTTTATTGTAATTATTTTCTTACAGTAACTGCATTTACCTGTACTACTAATAAAAATTAACATTGATGTATCAGTCGTTTGATAAAGTAGGGTACATATGTAATGTAATTATATGACTTGTGTGTATGTCGGGGAGTTCAAATGTTCTTAAAATAAAAAAAAATTCGTTTGCAGTATTTCACTCTATTTCATTTTGTAGGATTTTACGACATATTTTTTCATGCTGAAAATCGGACCCGATAACGAGTTGACAACGTCGCTAAGCAATGATGAATACATGTATTTATATTTAATAAGAGATATATGCATTAGTGATTGCACTCTGGAACGGTATTTCCCAAGAATATAAAACGTTTAGCTGGTGATCATTTCTAACGTGGGATGTTTAGTGAGCGAGAGTGATTAGAACATCAGATTAGAATTTGGTTTTCTCGGGGGGGGGGGGGGGGGGCTAGAATTTGAAGTTTCTATACACCTGCAGTAATAGAACCTCAAATTAAGGATTTTTAAATACATAAAATATTGTAATGCTTAACATTTATATGAGGTTATTCAGGGTGATAAGAAGTTGGAACGAGTTCGCGACCTCTTCGAGCAATGCATGGAAACATATCCACCAAAGTTTGCGATGAGCAAGTCTAATATCCTTTCTTGTTTTTATTGCTTTTTTTTGCTTCGCTCGCTTACACCCTCTTTAGAGTAATTTCTCATAATTCTCTTTCTGAGGCTTCATTATCGAATGTAGTATGGGTGATTTTTGCAGTCCAATGCTTTTAATTAACTCATTAAGTGGGGTTACACTACAATTTAGCGAGTCCGATACCGTGCATTGTGTATTTGCATTTTCTCTGTTCTGCAGTCCTGTTTCCTTTGTTTACTATGAAATGGGAAAAGATTGGCGGCACATTCCGACAGTCTGTTTCCATAGTGCCTGTTCGAATCTTGTCTGATTGCTGGTTTTATTCAGAGATTTCGATCATCTGCATATATACTTTTCTGCTTTTGCAGTTTATTTTAGTTGTTAATGCTGTACGGCTTTCCTTTTTTTTATTATTTTTAAATTTTCATTTTCATTTCATTTTCATCTTCCGTTATTTATGTCGTTGAGGATTGTTCACTAGAACTTTTTGTTTTCAGAATTATATTTACTCCGTGCGAAATTGGAAGAGAAACATGGTCTACCAAGACATGCCATAAATATCTATAATAGAACAATATCGGCGGTTGAGAAGCAGCAAATGTGTAGCGTAAGTTGTCTTTCCGTATCTTTATTTGTTTGTTGGATTTTCGAGATAATATTTGTTGTTGATATTTGGATTGTGGTGGCATCAGTGATAGGAAAATTGATTTCTGAAATAGAGGAGGGGAAGGGTGGGGGCCATTTATGCGGAGTTCTTGCCTTGCTTTTTTTTAATGCTTTGCAACTTTGAGCAAAGTCATATTTTATTGGCCTCTTTGGTGGTCAAACAGTTCTTATGCGCTTTTATATTTTAGATTTTTAATACCTACATCAAAAAGGCGGCGAGTATGTATGGTCTAACACATACAAGACCCATATTCCAGCATGCCATTGAGATATTTCTAAAGGACCGCTCGAGGTTCGTTGTTTTCTTTTGTTTAACAAAAAATTCAAGTCTTTTTTTTTGAGTTTTGTCATTGCTGATACCTTTTTTATCAGCCGTGGAAAAGTAAGTGATCTAGGTGCTAAGTGATCAATCTTATTTGATGAGTTATTGTATTGTAAGATTGGTCGATCGTTCACATGCTTGTGTTGTAGAAGAATGAATATTGACAGTGTAAACTTCCTCGTATTTTGGTCGTTCAATAAATTTTCTGGTTATGCAGTTTTTCTTGGAAATATCATTTAAGGAATCAGATGTGGATATCTTCCAGGTGCACGTACAATTTTGGGAGACGTGGAAAGAGTTTGAGGTGAAGCACGGGAATGAGGACACGGCAAGAGAAATGCTACGCATAAAACGTGTTGTACAAGTTACATACAATGCAATTGTAAACGTGACGAATGCACAGATGCTTGCTACTACTGATTTTGCTGAACGTGAGTCATATGATTGCCTCATTGCTTTGTGACTTTTAGATTTTCTTCCAATATTTATTTTTTGTCTTGGTGACATTGTGTCACTTTTTTATTCCGCTTTTTCCTGATTTAATTTATCTCTTTATAATAATCTTGCTTTTTATTGTGCAGCAAAAGCTAAGGTCGTTCAAATTTATTCAGCTTAAAGATGAAGTCAAAGAGACTTCTTTCGGTGTTGTCTGTACTCAAGCGCAGTAGATATGTATTGTATTAGACGATTACATAAGCGTGATCAAAATGATTAGCAGATGCCGCAGATCCCTTGGGTAATTATTTATGATTTACCTAATGAAAGAAGTTGCGAGAGAGACGCAGAGTGCTATTGGAATAAGTATTAGACGTCATCCACAATTCAACGATCACGGATCGATGTGCATTGTTCTGCACATTTTTCTCGCTTACCTTTTCAAGAGGGTATCTAATGAGATAAAAATCGATTTCAGCAGGTAGGGCGATTGACAGCATGGCTGTATTGGAAACACATGCTCAGAAGATCGCTGAAGAGGAAGATAGTGGCGCAGTGAAGAATGTGATCGCCGGTGCGAATATGCGCTTCGTTCGTGGTGAGAGCAAGGCTGCACAGTTGAGTGTCATTGAAAATCTCGATGAAATTAACATTCATGAGGATGAAAAAGACAACGTCGAGGAGGAGCAACAAATGGAAGAAGGTAAACCTTTCTTCATCTTTAGGCGTACGAATAGAGAGGGCTTAACTTTGCAATCACTTTTAGGCAGGATTTTAAGAAATTTTTCATATTTGAAAGGGTTTTTTCACCTCTCGTAATATTTTCCTCGACTGTGGTTAGAAAGGATTATTCAGAAAGGTGGTGATTGAGTTTTCTGCTTCTATGGTCATTGATTGCTTTCTTTTTCTTTAGTAATAAGAAGCTGGTTGATAATTAAAGATGTCTTTCATCGGAGGGAGCAGAGCAGATGACTTCTGGTTCATAGATTGAGATACGTACAGTGAAGTAGAGTTTGCGTTTTCTTTCCACGTGAATTATTCAGGCAGAATAATAAGCGTATGGTTTTTGAAACTTAGGATTCGTTGAACTTTTCTTCCTTTGGCCTTTGCTGTATACAGACCGAATGAAACCCGTTTTTCGAGAATGAAGAGCAGTTCATAAGTTGCGCGTAGATATAACCAAATCGTTGAATCACTTCTTGGCCATATTTTGGCTCTTTTCCTTCATTCTACCCTTTAAAGTACAAAGGTCGCATTCGCAACAGACAGTGATGCGGTTATATTACCCTCATATCACCTCTACAGTGTACACCTTTGATCGGTATAGACCTTCGTGCTCATTCATTGACCGACTGTTGCAAGGTGGAAGGAAAAAGAATAGTAGTCACCCTTTCATTATTGGCACGAGTTACTATTACTTTTACTTGGAGAAACTAACTTGCCTCCGAATATTCATTTTGAATTAAACTGCGTCCATAATGAAATGAGAATTCAGCTTGTTGTGGGTGCCCAGGTTGAGGTTTTTTGTTGAAAACTGATGTGATTTTTTAAAATATTTCAGATATTGAGAAACAGGAAGTTCCGTCAGGAGTGTTGGGTTCATTGGCGAAGGATGACACTCAGTGAGGATAGATGTTGTGGTGGTACTATTCGTAGACCGTTGTGTTCATTGGTAGTAATAAAAAAATGACCGTGAAATTAGCTGGGGGAGAGGCTTATGGAGGGTTACGACCTCCCCCTCCCCCCTTTCCCCTTCCTCCTGCTCTGAACAGCACTGCAATGATTCCTCTCTCCCACTGGTAACATCACAGCGATTTCCCCCCAGGTCATTATTACCGCAACGTTAGTTCTTTTATCGATTAAATGTCACCACATCGATTTTTTCTCAACTTTTGACTAGTATTGCGCCGACTGTCCGCCTCTTTCGACTACGACCACTCGATTCTCCCACGTGTTACTAAACTCAAATGGTGGGGACGATGTGGGCGAAAAGTGGCGGGCACCTTATTGATTTCTAGCCACTGTTGAACTTGTGACGAAGCCATTATTGCCGACATTTCTTCATATGTCTATTCTTATGCGTTTTTACATTGAAGTTTATTCTTTTCAAGATTGTTCCAACGGTTTTGCTGGAAACCATAATGGGAGCTCACATCTTATCGAACATCGTGTAGAATAACAGTAACAAGATACAAGGATTTGTCGTCATTGGGCACTGAGCAAAGAATATAAGTATTATTTTAAGTTATATCGGCACAGAACAAAGCTATCAACGCATTGATTTGTGCGTTCCTAGGAATCCACTTCCTGACTCCAACGGGTCACGAGGTGTGAAGACAACGACCATTATAGATCGAGTAAGGCGGCGAATTCGAAGATAGTGGGACCTTGAATTTGTATAGGACTGGGGGGGGGGAGGGTATAGGAGGTTTTATTGTTTATTTCGAAACCATCACCTAGAAAACACCTTCCTGTCCTTGCTGTTAATCTAATCTTGATCGTTACAATGGAGGTCGAGAATAAAATGTACGGGCGGATAGATAGAGCCTCCACAGTGTTTTTTTCAGGCAAAAAAAGTTAGAGGCAACAACATAAGTTTTGTCGATATACGGGCCTATACGAAGAACCGACCAGGAGCATTATAATACTGCAATACAACAACAGCTTACAACAATTATTGCCTAACATAAACAACTAAGAGGAAGAGTGTCGCCGAACTGCTCGGTCACTGCGAAGGCCGGCTTATTCATTGCTAGACAAGTTGGACTTCAAACCAACCAGATCCCGTTATAGGACCTGAAGTGTTTCCCAATTCTTATCCTCTCCCATCTCTAACAACAAACCTAAAACAACATAGTAACCGCAGGTAAACGGCACTTCGTTTAAGAGTGTCGACGATATACTCAAGAACACTGGCTGCACCTTCAAGGTGAGGCACATGATAATATTTGCGTCACTCCGTTATCCGCTCATGAGTCTGCATTTCTTCATTTCCCCGTTGCGTCAATGCGCATTATGCAAAGTGGACACACCCAGATTTGACGTATTTATCTGTTCTCGGCTCATCATGTGAATTACTTACTTGCGCATATCACGGCAACTACAAACGATGGGACAGGCAGAACTGAATATGGAAGACTAATCGCTTTGGTGGTACGTACCGCTGATTGCTTTGTTACGTAACAGTTTTCCATTTTGCTATTGTTGTCTTGTAGCATTCGCAGTTTCATCAAAACATGTATTGACATAAAGATACAACGTTCCCAAACCCGAAGTAGCAATTTACCTAGCAGCACCCCGCTGAACATTTACTTCGTTGTTTTTATCAGTGGCAATTTCGATATAGAAATAGTCCAAACATCCTACCGAGTCATACTTTAACGCGGCTGACCAGCATGTTGTTTTTGGCAACACTGTTACAAACCCAGATTTGACGTATTTATCTGTTCTCGGCTCATCATGTGAATTACTTACTTGCGCATATCACGGCAACTACAAACGATGGGACAGGCAGAACTGAATATGGAAGACTAATCGCTTTGGTGGTACGTACCGCTGATTGCTTTGTTACGTAACAGTTTTCCATTTTGCTATTGTTGTCTTGTAGCATTCGCAGTTTCATCAAAACATGTATTGACATAAAGATACAACGTTCCCAAACCCGAAGTAGCAATTTACTTAGCAGCACCCCGCTGAACATTTACTTCGTTGTTTTTATCAGTGGCAATTTCGATATAGAAATAGTCCAAACATCCTACCGAGTCATACTTTAACGCGGCTGACCAGCATGTTGTTTTTGGCAACACTGTTACAACAAACCTAGTTTTAGGACTCTTGCGAGAGTTTCTCGAGCTTAGGACCCACGAACTGGTTGACGAAGTAATTTCCAAGTGGAAAGAGTCGGTACAGGTAGAGGGCTGCGCGGAATTCGAAGTCGTCAAGCAGTTGCAGCTCGAAGTAGTTTCCAAAGCTGTTCTCCTGTTCTTTTGCTAATGGTGTTGCACTCTTGAACAGCGTTGTTCCGTTTTAAGAGTTCATAAAATTCAAAAGGGATTCCTAAGTTCAGAATAGTTTCACGTTGTTCAGGCGACCGTTTTCAAAGATTCTTCATAGAAATACCTCCGAGGCATCTAACGATCAGTTGGATCCAGTGATTTGTAAAAAAGTAACGATTTTTTTTCATTCACATCAATTGAAACGTGAATTTTTTCCCAATATAGTTTCTGAAGACGTAGAAAAATCGAGCTGACAAAAAGCGAAACTAAGCGGAAATGCGTGACATATTATTTTTATTTAGAAAAGCCGCATATCAAGCTGCAATACTTCGTGAATCCTTTCACTTATGCAACGGTCTCTTAGGCCGTCAAGTATCACACACTGGGCCACTCGTAGAGCTGCCACACATGCTTTATCGGCCGACGATCCGTCAAAAAATGACACCCCGAAAAAGAACGATTCGAAATTTGCATACAAAAGTGCTAAAAACAACTGCAACACTTCCGCAATACGAACTGTTAACAGGCGGGATCGTGATCACGAATGATTCAAATACGACAGCAATTGCATAAAAATGCATATCCGAATAAAACCACCTGATTACTCCAATATGCAGGAAGGTCTAGAATGTTGCCAACAGAGCAGATGCCAACAAGCGTTAGGAGAACGTGCTGAGTTCTGCCGCTGCGCGTACGTTGTAGGATTGGGCAATCACCTCCTTCCCCCTTCACATCGTCCCCCCCGCCACTCCCTCGAACCCACCCCCGTCCTCCCATTAGCCTCGCTGAAAAAACTGAAAGAAACACGCGGCAAAGTTTTATAACCACTGATATCTTTGAGAGAGACAACTGGCACACTACATCCTCCTGGGACCTGAGACCTCGCTAAGTCCTCTCGAACTATTTCTGCAACCAAAAAACGGCCCAAAATGCAATTTGTTGAATGGATAATGCAAAAAATGCAAAAGTTGTGCAAGATAATGCACTAACCAGCACAACCGAGTAATCAACACAACGTGAAGCTCATGTGGTATGGGTTAGACATATTTCCAAGCAGCAATCTTCTTTGTTCCCTCGAAAATCATTGCTAAATTGTAGAAATGAAGCCAAGTTGGATTTTCAGGTTTTATTCATTCACAAACAACATTAGAAACAGAAAGAGAACAATCACAAGTGGCAGAAGAACTCACATATGATGATTCTAACCTCAGACATGTGAAAGGTGCACCCATTCTCACGAAGGAAGAAAAGGAAATCATAAAATCGTCAACCTGTGCTTTTTTTGCAAAGCTTTATCATATAGCAACGAGCCAACTAACCTGTCGAGCAATGTTCAAATATGTCTACTGCCACCGTTTTACATAAAGTGAAAAAATGAAAAACAGATAGGGCTGAAGTATATGATATCAACTCAATGGGGAAATTTCCGATTCTATGCTTTCAATAAAAGAAACACTGAAGAGGGCAGTGAACACAATTTGTTTGAAACCGATTTTGCAAGTCATCCCAATACTGACTGCAATCCACAATTTTCTGTACACCATAACATGTCAATGTAACATGGGAATATGGGGATAGTAAAAAAAACGGTAAAAAGCAATAGGCCAAAGAAATGAACACATAAGTTAAACGTAATAAAGATAGCAAAAGAAAGAGGGCTGCAACGTTTCCACCAATTCCCTCATCTTACGTTTTACAGAAATAATCCATCTTCTGGATTAGAAACTTTATTCGAGAATGAAATTTGCAAAACACATCACTTCCTCAAGAAAAGTCACTCATTTACCTTATTTTGCCTCAAGAAAAGTCCTTCGTTTGCCAAAAGCCTCCCCCAAAGCTTAAAGATCACTTACTGAAACGTGCTGCAGCAGGCACACTTCACCTGGCGCAGAGCCAACAAGCAGTGGCGTTCGCATTGTTCCCACATCACGACTACTGAATGACACAGATTCATTTGAATTAATCGGCGCTCTTAAATGCTATAATTGAAGTCAGATGAGATCACAGAAATTTCACGAAATCAACATTTAAAAAAGTTGAAAGGAAAGAGGAAAATCGCAAGCGAGTGTAAATAATAAAATGATTGAATGAAAGAAAAAGAAAGAAATCAAACCAAAACAACAAAGAAATAGAGGGCAGAAGGAGGGGAAACCTGAAAAGCTGAAATTATCGTTATAAGAATAAATTACGAATACAATCAAGAAATGCAACAGACACAACGCTGAAATAGATTTAAAAATTCAAAGTATGTGAAACTTCTCGCCGAAATCATTCATGCATTCGGCTTGAAGAGCTAAACATAAAATAAGGCAGCAAACATCTAAATCTGTCTGATAGATAAAATATTTCGAAGGAAATTTCGTTTATCTGTCCAACGTGAGACTGAAAAAATGATAATCAAATTGAGAAAAAATATTAATTCAATAAAATTAAGACCTGTCCATTTGAAAAGAAGGTATTCTTCAATGTTTTATTTGTGAAAATCCTTTAAAAATAAGCTTTGAAATGAAAGAACGAATCTAAGCTGCTGAAAAAAAACGAACGGAGTTCAACTATAAATGAACTTAACGACGCAGGGCTTTGCTAAACAACAAAGTATAAATGAACAAACGTATAAGCGCACGCAGGGCAGAGCACACTACACTACAACTTCACTCCGCGGCAACGCATAAGGGCTGGCTTGCGTTGCATGGGAGTCCTTGAGCGATTGCAACCTTCGTTGCTGACTCAGCGTTCGCAATACGAATCAATTCTATTTACGAACTTTCGTAAACAAATGCACTGCCACTGAAGCGCTTAATGTTTTCCATGTTACTTTTTTATTTCCATGTTACTTTTTAATTGTTTATTTGCCCGAGCTCTTTGCAATTTTCAGGACAACATTCGCTTGGGATTCATAGTCTTGTCTGTGCCCAATCATTTTCGCTTGGATGAAGTCTAATTTTTGATAAGATAAATCTGTTAAATAGCAATATGGTTTGTGCTTCAGAACGCAGCGGTTGCATAACGCATAAATGATAGAGAGCAGTGAAAGACTGTTTTCATATTATGTTGAAGGGTGTTCGATATGATAGCCACGACTTAATGACAGAGCTTGACATTCATGTTATACCTTCATTTCCTTATACGTGATATCTAACAGCAACTCTAGATCTGGATGAGTCTCAATCATTCGATAAGTAAAGCACACATTTTTGACTCCACTAAACGAGCTTCTCACTTGCAAAAAGCGGCGTTATTCTGCAAATACTGTTGCCTCTCTGAAAAATATATTCGCATATACGTGCAGGACGTATCCATAAATAGCGGAGTTTTTGATAACAGGCGAACTGGACTACTTTTTAACCATTTTGGGTGCTAATCCCAAGCATCATGGATACTTGTGTGCTTAGGTGGGAGAGTGTTTGCTAAATCTTTGAATTATTCCTTCCAAGTGATTTCATATAACTGCATTTCATATTTGTGACGGCTCGTAAGTTTTCTTGAAATTGGTTAGGACTGATTTAGGTGATGCAGTGCCTAATCGCTATTCCAAGAGCGTTGTTATGTCGTTCCTACATTCGAGTTACGCTCATTGTAGGTAAGCGTCGCGACTGACCATCGCAAAGTGTCCACAATGAGCGGTGTTGCTTCTATTCCCGAATTGCTGCTGTCGTATATGCAGCTGACCGGCACCGTAACCGTGCATCGAGCGCCGCACCTTTTCGCGGCGTTGGCAATGATTCTGCAGGTCGCTGCAGCCGACCTGCTAGAGGAGGTGCGACAGTACCTCGAGAATAATTGGGCGTACTTCGTCCAATTCGAAACGGATTTGTACGCCCCCCGCCACTATGGTTCGTTTCAACCTTTTAATTGACAGTGACGCACATATTTGTTCCATCTCTGTAGCGAGCAAGGCTTAAAATTATCTTGCTATTGCCAATGGAAAAACATGTGCATTTCTTGCAAACTTGTTTAAGCGTTGTTATGTCGTTCCTACATTCGAGTTACGCTCATTGTAGGTAAGCGTCGCGACTGACCATCGCAAAGTGTCCACAATGAGCGGTGTTGCTTCTATTCCCGAATTGCTGCTGTCGTATATGCAGCTGACCGGCACCGTAACCGTGCATCGAGCGCCGCACCTTTTCGCGGCGTTGGCAATGATTCTGCAGGTCGCTGCAGCCGACCTGCTAGAGGAGGTGCGACAGTACCTCGAGAATAATTGGGCGTACTTCGTCCAATTCGAAACGGATTTGTACGCCCCCCGCCACTATGGTTCGTTTCAACCTTTTAATTGACAGTGACGCACATATTTGTTCCATCTCTGTAGCGAGCAAGGCTTAAAATTATCTTGCTATTGCCAATGGAAAAACATGTGCATTTCTTGCAAACTTGTTTTATGAGGAAAATTTTCAAGCCCTAGTCCATTATGAATTATACCCGCTGCGGTCATTTTTACTGATTAATGAAGAAGAAGGAAGACTGCATTTAAAATTCTTGTATGCATCCAGAAAAAGAGGATGAAATTATTCATAGGAGATGGTCAGCCCCAGTTCCCCGCTTTGACGAACAATGAGGTTATAGATATCAAGATTAGAATTTCTACACGTTCGACCCATTTTCAGCTCAGCAGATGGCTCAGGGCCGCTGTCACGATCTCCTCATCGAGGCAGTATGCCGGATGAAGGGGATCCAGATTATGGCGCGGCGCCTCCATGAGCCAATCGGCAACAGTGCCATCTTTGGTTGCCGAGGACCGATCTTCGAGGTGGTGGCGGTGAACGATCAGTGGTTCGCCTTGAGTGAAAGAATTGTCCCGGTAAGACGAATGTTTTTATTCGTTGTTTGTTGAAACATTCTTTTGTTTATTGCGATTGGTGTTTCTAAGGTTGTATTAAAGCATCTCTAATGGAGCACCATCTATCGCTGTGTCCTTCAGTGGAAAAAATTTTTTCGGGCAAAAAAATGTAAGGGAGCATTGCGAAATTTCTTTGTTGAAGCTATGTCGACCTCATAGACGTTTGGATTTTAGTGGATCGAAAGAGTTCACGGCCTCTTAGAGCCGGGACAAGCGGTTGACATCACTGAATCGGGCAGGCCGGGAACAAGCCGTGAAACTGAGAAGACGCGCATCAAGCAGATCACGTCGGGGAAAGTTTGCAAGAGTCGACCGAATCCGAAGGTAAGCGTTTTATACACTGGAAAATCCGCTCCACTTCAAACTGCAGTGGTTCAAAATTCTTCCAGCGGAATGCAACGGTTTTCTAAGCATGATCTTAAAAAGCTGCATATGGATGTGAGAGTGATGATATTTTCCGACATCCCATTCAGTATCGAGATTGGTGGCGCTGGATGTGCAGTTCTTCGAGCACATCTGATAGTTGCACCCACTTGCAAATTGCACATAAGGAGTTTGTGTTGATGGGCAATATACGTTTGAAGTGACTCAGATCTTTTGCTGTTTAGGTGAAGCTCTTCGCGAAGTTGTCACATTGCCATCGCACTGTGAGTGCCGCTCAAAAAAGAGCAGCCTGCATTTTGCGACTGGCTAAAAGGACGCTTCGCCACAGAGTTCAACTCGACCGCGATATCGCCGTCGTCGATATCACGCCATTGGCGCAGAGGACGGCAGGAGTGGCGTCGGTATTCGACAACACAACGCGCCAAGTAAGTTGTGCCATCGGCTTCCTACTGCCCATGATTGAGTACTGCATTGATCTCAGCAGTTGGCTGTTCATATGGTCTCTTTACCACAGGCAGAAGCATTTGTGACATTTTGATACATTAAACGATATTTCAGGGCGGTCAGGAAGTCGTCGCCGAGGTAGCACCAGAAGGGAATGGCGAGAGGCTGGAGTCAGGTCTGAACGAGAACGTCAACCAGGTGGTCGTTCCGCGTGCGGAAGACCCGGTTGGCGAAGTTCTCCCAGCCGGTCAGGAAGGTGAACCGGATGCGGTTAATCCGGATCCTGACGCGCACCTTGGAGGCGACGATGGTGAAGTGGGTGAGGCAGGCCCTTCGATGCCGCCACCCCCGGTCGAGCTCATTGAGCTGCCTGGACCCCCTTACGAACTCGTCGACGGAGCATACGGTATCCTATTCATTGTTTATACAGCTGCATGATATGTTTTGTGTTTCCGTGATGAAGCAGTAGTCTAGTAAATTCATGTCGGGATTTCTATGCCTATAATGGAGAGGCTAGATTGCCGTCCACTTCAATCGCAGTGGATTTCTCTTCCTTTTCCCCATATACCGCAGAATTGATCTTTATAAGATTGTTATAATGTTTCCGATTCAAAAGAAACAGGCGATTTGTTGATTCCGTTGCGAATGAATGTTCAGAATGAGTCACTAACGTGTACCGCAGTGAAGAATCCGGTATGAATGTTTCGGAAAAGCAGTAACTCTTTGCATTCAGTGTGCCGCTTACCGCAATGCCCGTTGGACAACAAGCGGTTTGGGTCGATAAAGGCGTGGAAACTGCATGCGTCGCACACGAGGACCCACATCGCACAGGGTATGCAACTTTTGCTGTAAATGCTATCTTCTCATTTATGTAATGAAATTCGGCAGATACATAGTAAATGTCTAACGCTATGGCTGACCGCAATCTGACTCATCCTTGGATGATCAGGATCAGTAAGATCTTCTCCAGGAATTCTGAGGAAGGGGATTTGTAGGGGAAGTGGAGTCATCCTTTACGGTTAATCTGAGACTCCCAATTTTTTGTTCCGACGGCGTGAAACGGGACTACTCCATAGGTTCAGATATTATAAGTACCTCAGTGAATTTTTTGAATGAATTCTGCGCCCATTTACACCATCAGGTGACATTGTTCGATCTGAAAGTGATATCTTTCGCGCGCGTGATTGATCCATTTTCCTACCGACAAGGTTTTAGACGATTCATATTGACGCATTCTTTAAGATAAGCTACTGTTTTTTGTTCCAGTTTTCATGTGAGAAAGTGTTAACTGAACAACGACTTGCACAAATGTATCATTTTTAAGGTTACTGTACAGGATGCAATCACTTTGTGGTGGCTCCACCCGAGGCGGACCCTGTCGAAATGAGGGTAAGCTTTTTGCAGTTGCAATACGGGAGCTGTTTTGATCAGTGTGACGTGCATCGGGATAAACGTATTTGTTTTTCGTGCAGCGAAAGCTAATTTCATCTCGAAAACTTTGCTTTTTTTGCGTAGTTCTTGCTCAAATATTCCAGAAAATAAAATGCAGACAGGAACAGAATTGAGCAGTGAAATCCTGAAAAATATGTTCTTTAAGTCTGTGAATTCTCTTTGACAACTAGTTCATTGCTTCACAATCAGTAAGCGGAACAGATGGACACTTGAGGAAGCTCGACTTAAACGAAGCAAAAGTAGCCATAATTTGTCTTCCTATTCCAGGTGTGGCTTAGAGCCCACAAGCAGGAGCGATGTGGGAGCGCTTCTAGGCAGGTGATAAAGGAGAGGCATCGTGAGCTACTGCGTTTGGAGGCTCTGCGGCGTGATGCGACTCATCTTCTCCTTCCCGGTACGCGAACAGATCTTAAACGTTCACATTTCCCTTCTTTTTTTCAACAGTCTCAGATCTAAGGCAAATTCTTCCGCTGTTTTGGAAGGCGTCCATTAGCTTAATGACGAGGTGGGACCTTGTGAGATATACTCAACTGCTGTGCGAGCGGTGTCGCAATAGTCAGGTGAAGTGAGAGGTGCTCCAGTTCACGGATATCTAGTCTCCAAGGGTGAATTACCTTCGACATAAGAGCCTCGCACCT
>QEWY01002786.1:0-13717 GCA_006503575.1 Baylisascaris schroederi
AATTTTTTGAAATTTTCGCATGTGTTGGACTATTCTTATAAAAGGTCTAGGAAGTAAGTTCATATTTTTTGAGCTTGCATAGAGTGATCGGCTGAGATCCTGCTTGAGTCGCTAGACTAAGATCAAGATAGCAGAAATCGAGGACAGATACACCAAGCTTTCATGCAGAAATGGCTGTTGTATCATTGCAGTGGGTCAGATATATGGGCTTGATCACACGTCCGTAACGTCAATAATTCTGAGTCACTCCCGCACGTAGAGAAAGCACAATTGTCCTTCGGTCCGCCGCTTGATTTCATACATCATTGTTCCCGAAGTCCGCTTGTGATATCTGTGCATTATCTCTTTCTTTGCGGCTGTTTCGTGCTGTTGTTTCCATTCTTGAAAGTCATCTTCGAAATTGTGATCAATTGTAATAGAATTCTGGCTACCCACGATCACTGACCTCATGTCTCGCAGTTAAGCTTTTCAGGACGGAAAACTGAAAGCATTACATAGACAGGCCAGGCACTTAGTTGCGCGCGGATAATCAATCTTATTTATAATGATTGTAGCTTTTGAAAAATATTGCCCACGTGATTCACTCAAGCATGAGATACTTTAGTGGGATGAACCTAAAGGATCTAGTGCAGAAGCAGAACGTCAAGATGAACGCTCAGCCGACAAAAATGACAAAAACGCCAGCAAGGGACAGATGATCTTTGGATGTGTTATTTTCGCTTTGTTAACATGATCTTTCTATTTGCGGATCGCTGAGTAATGTAAATCTATAGAAACATAAAGAATGAAATTCAAATGTATGAGGATTCTTGTAGCGCTGTAGCGTTCAGCAAAGATAGAAAGCAAACCCAAAATAAGCATGCTACACGGTACAGTGGGATTTCATCTTTTGGAAGGTCATTGAATAGCACAACTTTCATCACTTGACTTGCCTCGAATTCTGAAATTTTGAAGTCTAATATGGAGGGATGCACTAGGGTAGCAAATTTTGCAAAAAGCAGAAACCACGGACAAGCGATTTAAAACTGTCGTACTTAATTGAGGATCAGTATCCCTTTAATTAAATTTTATGGGCTCTTACCTGTGACAATTTCTTCTCTCCATCTGCCACTACGGTGTACTTATTTGTGGGAATTGGATTCAGTCGTTTGTTCAGGGAACATTTCCGACGTGTTTGCATGTTTTCATGGTATAAAGATATACTGCAATGTTAGCAAATAATTGTGCATTTTGAAACTGTTTGAACCCCATAGCAGCCGTTGCCTTCTTCAAAAGAGAAACTAGTAGGCTTTCTAATATAGAACTCCGATATACTTATCCTTATTCATTACAGTCTACACAATGTTTTGAGTCAACAGATTTTTATTGAGCCCGAAACTTTGAGATTTCGAAGAAAGTCCTGAAAAATCTTTGTCATATCACTTCCTCACAATCAAAGCACAATGTTTCATTGCCAATGGTTAGATGTCATTTCAGATTATTTAACAGCGACTACTTTGATTAGAGTACCACTCACATCGAACAGATTGTGCTCGACAGGGTGATGTTAATTTAGGAGTTTGATTACTAAAGGCGGGTGCTTGAGCGTTACGTTATGCCAGCAGAATTTTCGATGCGTTGCTGTGTGGATGCCTCATATGAAATAAATATTACACCTAGAAGTGTTTGTACGAGGCATATCCCCAAGATCCTATTTGATGACACTTGAATCTATGATGCTATGCTCAACCATAAAATAGCTAGAGCTGCTAATGCTGCTTTTATAATTCTGTTAAAAGATTTTGTAAGCAACATTTAATGCTTGACGATTCTTGATAGTCCGATCAATGCTTCCTTGCTCGACCTCTGCGTTTGAATTTGACTGGCTAATGCTTTACTGCGTACTATCAATAAATGACCCACTACCGATCTTCGTAGGGAAAGGATGACGATCAGTAGTCAGTTACCTGTGAAGACTTGAATTACGAATTAACTGTGGAAGATTCTGACAGACGCCAAAATAAGAGAGCGACGCCGCTGATTCTGAAAGAGGGCGAAAACATCGAAATCAGTGGCAAAAAGTGAGCCCTTTGTATGCAGTAAATACAACAAGCCTCATTAGTTAAACACTTTATTGTTATTCGAATTTGCGTTCCTCAAGAACCGAGCTAAGTATTAAAGTACTCCTCCTTCAAAGCTCATCCCGCTGACAACTGGCACACTGTTCAAAAGTTTCTAGATTTCCACTAACCCACACATCTCGCTCCAAGATTTTGCAGTTCGGCTCTAAGAGTGAAGCTCAAATTTTAGACAAGCAATCGTATGGACCGATTGTACCGAGCGCCTGTGATATTTATTCATTTCATTTAAAAGCTTCGGAAGTCAATAAATTCGGTACCACTAAGCATTGCTACTGGACGATAACGAAAATCATTGGAGGCACTGATGAGATCAGGAGAGCTTGATTCGCACAACTCGACTCTCTCAACAGTAATCTATATCAATACCTCAACCTTTTTCACCGAAAGGGAGGTTTTTGCATGTTTAAACTTTCTAGCGCTATAATTGGCAATTATGGATTTGTTGAGATTATTGAGGAGGAGAGCAAAATGCCGTTCTACTTGCATTAATGATGCTTAATAGTAGAAAGAAGAAACTGCGGGTTTGTTCTCCTCCCGTAGTTTTCATTAAACTACCACCAACGTGGTTTTGTCGCTCTTGTGTTGCAAGTGAAGGATAGGCGAAGGGTAACGAAAAGGTGACCGAATAAGGAACTACTTTCAAAGTTATCGCTGATAAATGTGCTTCATTTTCACTTTAATCCAAAGTAAAGATCGTAGTTTTTTCTGCGTGAGAACTATAAACTAGCTGATGGAAGTTAGCTGCTAAATCCTGCTGTAAGCTGCTGTGAGTTGGTCAGGTTGTTACTAACGTGACGATGAAATGCGAATAGCGATTCTATCACATTTGCATAAAATAAGGAATTGACTTATTGGTTCAAATGAATTAATTGGTATTCCTTCGAGTATCACTGAAAAGACTAAGGATATGTTCCATCTCAGTATCGTTTGATACTAAACTCGGAGAAACCATGGGCAAAAATAATTTGCAGCTCATTATTTGCGAAAAGTGTATCAGGTAGTTGGGGCCAGTATGATAGTGATAACTTTGTGATATTAAGAGCTTCGAAAACTTGTCATTCTGTTTTCGTTCAGCCATGCGCCCCTCTGTCCTTCCCTTGTCTCCAACTCTGTACCCATGATTGTGTTCGAGAGAGGAAGTGTCAACCTAATGTTTGCGGAGAGTGGGAGAATAGATAACTTTATTTTCGTTAACTGTGGCATTCCAAAGTGAAAATATAACTTTTTATAAACGATAAAAACGACCCGGGCATTAAAAAACTGAGACTCTATGGCCTTCTACATGTGACGCTATGTTATTTACTTAGCAAGAACTTTTAAGCCTTTGCGTTGATCCACATTTTACGCGATATTGTTTGCTCTGTTGATCATTTCCACTGTTTCACCATGACAGAATGAGAGATGATGGAGGGTAAGAAGGGGAGCGCGGACAGAGAGATTTAAATTTGCCTGAGATCAACATAAGTTATTCAAACAAACAGTTAAGTAATTTGTAGCTTGCGATTGTATTTTATTAAGTAATTTGTACTTTGTGAATATATTTAGAGGAGAGGAGTGCAAAGAGTAGGGAGAGGAATCAGCGTATTTTAAATGGGATTTTCTGCAGATTGCCACCTGAAGAAATAAACAAGTGATTTTTGCGGTCGTAATCTCAGTGTATTTCCACACGTGGAAGATTCACGAGAGAGAGTTCTAGTGCTGTTGTTTAAGGTGGGATGCCACGTTCCCATCTTAGCTGCAGCTGCAAGTTGAACTCATATCATACGACTGATCCAAAAAGGAACCGATACATCGTTACATGTCCGTTACTTTGTTACCGATGCAGTCAGTCTTATTTGTATTTAAATGAAATGTGAAATATTCGGTTTGCAACGGATATGCGGTTTTTATCGCTTAGCAAATTGTTTAAGAAGAAGGCAACTCTCATGAAAATCTTAGCTGCACCATATTCCGACGTAAAATGCCTCATTCGCTCTTAATAATGTCGCTGTAAACAACGAAACGGAAGGAGTTAGAACGATTTAAATCAAGCGAAAACGCTGAGAAAATCCTGACAGTTGTGTCAGCTTGATGTGTTCAAAGTATGCAGGCAGGATGATGTCATCAACTTGGGAAATTGCATTACACATATACCAATATCAATTGTTACGATCAAATGATATACCTGATTGTGGTGTTCAACAAGCGGCGAACTGCAATTAATTCACATTTGTCCAGAATGTAGTGGGAAATTATAAAACTGCTTTAGGTGTCATTGATTTTGCAGTATGGACCAACGCTACCCGACTGACAGTCGAGGCGCGCCTACCAGAAGTTCACCGTTGGGGCAGCAACCCGACTGTCTATTGAAACTCTTAATGCGATCGAAGATTTGCACACAATCGTATACGTTCATAGAGGTTAGTCTTCTTGGATAATTTCACTAAATTCCAAAGCTTTTCGATGACACCAATCAAAAATTATAACTTTGGTTGTATTTCTAACTCCTCACACTAAACTTCTTTCACTTTTGTATTCTCATCTTTTAGGCATATTCTTTGTAGTATACATTCATAATGCTATCCAACGTTATAAGTTATTGACAATCTTGTGCAGTTTTAGTGTTCTATCGTCGCATACTATAGCACATTTTGCACTTTCAACGTTTCAATTTAGTGCCCAGGTTGCGTTTTCGTGCTCTTAGACTAAGAGGATCTTCGTTCATTTGCGATATGAGTGCGGATTCGATGTGCACTGAGTATCTCATTTTTGCGTCATTGCCGTTATTTTGTCTTACAACGCGTTCTTCATTTGGAACTTCTTCTTTTGCTTCTTATAGACATACGGCCGACATCGTTTATCATTGGCAGGGGTGCATTCGAGAGCAACATCTACTTGATCAATTTTGGTTGCGTCCGCAAATTCCGAAAAAGGATGGAAAAATAATGCAGACCAATTTAACTAATTGCTGGATGAGGAAAAGCATTATCGATTGCAATACGTCCTCGTAAATTATCACCCTTCCCTGGTTTCAACTCAACTTCCATTACAATTGTCCTTCGCTCGAAATCTTGAGAAGCGCTAAAATCCTCTGCTGAAATACCTCTCATCATGAGGTTGAAACCTATAAAGCAGCCGGTTTTTAACGCGATGCCTGTGGTTTAGTCCGCTGAATTAAACAACATTACACAAGTTTGATTTCTATCACCAGTATGCCATTTATGTTACAATAAAAATCACTCTCTTCTAAAGAAACTGCTTATTTTCTCTAAACCGTCAACTCGTAAACAAAGACTGGGCAGCAGAAAATACGCGTTTTCGATTATTCGGAGTGGTCTGCAATACTATACGATTTTGCGATATTCTCTGATAAAACATCGGGGATTACTAAGCATTTAAAAATACTAATGGAACGGATAGATCTATGTGATGTACAATTTATAGCCCTACTCGCTCATACGTACCGTTTGTGAGTTCAATTCGTTACGCATCACGAGCGTGTCATGATCGTCTAGAATGCACACGCAAAGACGATCTCGAAAGTTGGCTTTTTATGAGTGTCGAATTCTATCAGATAAATGTCCTCAGTTGGCGATCGAAGAGCAATCTTGCAAAAATTCGCCGTGAAAAGGAAGCTTCCATGAGTGAATGAGGTGTGTACTTTTCTAGAGGTTAAATAAGGTGAACAACTTATAACGGCTAAATGCATTCCGAAAGATAGATCTTCCGAAGAAGTCTGCGCACAAAAAACTTCGAGTCGAAAGAGATACTTTATGTTTATCGTTTCTGATTCTCCATCCACAATCGACCAATAAATATGTTGATTTCAAAGCAACGAGTGTTGGCTTTTTCGTTCCGCAATCTACTGTTTTATCACTTCACTTTTCGGGGCTTATTACTTCAATAAATGCGCGCTGTTTCGGCTCATTAGCTAGGAGGGAGTTGATTGAACGAATGAGGTAATTGAAATAAATCCCCTCAAATAATATCGAACTAGTCAAGTTCAGTCATCCGTGAGAGGAGACAGCTTTGTGCAAGCTAGTGCTCCCATACCACTTCATACAAGTATCCAACTAGTTCCGATGTGCGAATGCCTTGTTTAACGGATTTCTGTAGCAGCCTGCACGAGATTCACCAAAGTGACCGTTCCTTTTATGTGCAACGTGAATGCGCCTTTAAGAGCAGTTCATTCTCGTTTTTTCATTTATGATCGGTCAAAATTCTCTAGAAATTCGAAACATCGTTCCACATCACCTACCGTTCAATATCGCAGCACCATTCCATCACCCAACGTGGACAGCAGCTCGGTCAATGATGTTATTTCATTGCTCGATTCGGGGTGCCCGCTGCTGGGCATCTTGCCGCAATCCTCTTCTGCTGAGGCCTCTCGGAGGGGCTGCACTCAGAATCTCCAAGCTCCTCATTTCTGTGAAAGATGTTGAAAAACGATCCTTACCCTCGGGAGCTGAAACATCAACATTTGATTGTTTGAACTGCTTGTTTTCATGTGATTAATGCAAGTCCCAACACTGATCCACCAAAAAAGAGGAATTTTCAGTACCTCATATCTACCAAATGCTCATTTGCAGCACAACTCACAGTTCGCAAACCGGTTGTGAATTGTGACATCCCCTTATGCCTCGAGTCGAGCATGAGCCCATTTGATGCTTATACGCCTTTCGGATGCTAATCTGAGCTACTGTGTCAAACCGGCTTCGTTCAACCACAATATTACGCTAAAACAGCAATTTTTCAATGCTGACCCGCCGTAGTTCCATGGAAACACTATGAGGCGCAGTAATATGATCAATGTGAAGACGGTCTCGTGATAAAAGCAAACGTTTTTACACTGTGCGTTCGCACTAGGATCCTAGAGCCCATTCCACGAGGGAGTTTCAAATCCACGCTGCCCGTGAGATTCCCATGGGCGAAAGCTTGAACGCACTCATGACAGGAAAGATTCATCAAATAGCATGGCAGAACTTCTCTTTTCCTTGTTCTGCGGATGCACTTTCACAGGCTAATGACTAAGTCGGTTTCAATATGGGCGTCTGGAAGGGGAAAGGAATGAGCGGAATTCTGCATACCTTAGACCGTTCACGTCTCATTCATTCATGCATATCTTGTGGATAATGGGCCAAATTAAGAGTTCAGAAGACTTCGCACCACCCTGCACCCAGAAGTTTTTCAACCGCATTTTATCGTACAAGAACAGTAATGGATGGTGAGAAATTTTACTTCCTTTTTCTATTAGCCATGACTGCATCTCGCATCATCCCCTCCATTTCTACACAAACAAGTGGCGCGACATCGAACGGACCGTATTTTACCATGCGTCTATCTTCTGCAAGTGGTTACAATGTTCTGATATGCGCACCTGCAATTTTTTTGTTCGACTAAAAGAGGTTTTTTGAAAGTATTAAATTCATTTGTGTACGCAGCAGAAATCAAGAAGAACATTATGTGATGAGAAAAAGAGTGAACTGCTATGAGAGTTTGTCCATCTGCAATGAAATAATGCTGCTTTTCGTAGAAACACGCCAATACAGGTGCAAGGGCATTGAGAATGGACTGCCTTTCGCTCCCACCACGATTGCCATCTGCTGTGACAGAGATTTCATCGCTTCGCTATGAAACGATTTCCAACTATGAGGCAGTCAGAGAAATTTTCAAAAAACATTTGGAGACGAAGAGTTTCAAAGTAACCTTTACTTCTATGAGTTTATATTTCAACATTTTGCACGATTATGGTCGCATAAATCGTTCATCGTTGAGAGTAGCTTCGTTTTGGTTGACGGTATTCTATATCATCTGAAAATCTCCGAAACCGGAAACAAAAATTAATACGCTACGGATTGTTGATGCGATTGCGAGGGGTAAGCTAATCTCACGGAATGGTACTATTGTCTCTTCTCATATGTCTCTACGACTGAACAGACTGAGCCTACAAATGCTTCAAAACACATTTCAAAAAGGAATCGTTATTTGGAGTTCTAGGAGCACATGAGATCTTGGTGTAACTCTTGAAAAAATGGATTGGAAAAGTGAATCTAAGTGAATTCAGTTCAGCAGTTCCATGTAACGCAACCAGAAAATTTCCTAGTCTTAGTCTCTTTGTAGATCACCAAGTGAAATCATGTGACAAACACCATGCAAGACGCACCTGAAATAATAATAAAACTGCTCTAGTTTACAAAAACCTTCAAATTAAAAGTCATAAACGTAACTTTTTTGTGTGGTCATTTCACAGTTACCTTGTACTCAGAAATATTATCTTAAAATGCATAATGTTTGTAGAAGATTGCATTTCGATTTCTTTTACATATAATATTTTATCTGATCCCGTCTCACTTTCTTCTGATAGACGTAAGGGCGTTAGTAGTCGCGTGGCAGAATATACAACTGAATTGTGGAATTTAGATTTCGAAACTTTGTGCTAAAATGGCTTTAAAATAGACCACTGGATATGTATTTTGCACAAAGTGGATAGACTGGTTGGTTGATCGATGCCAATGGTTTATTGATGAGGAGCACGGGGAGAGGGTGGGGATGGCAATATGAATTTGGTGAACATACAAAATGAGAACAGCATAAGGAATGCAAAAATTGTCATAATAAAAACGGGTGTTCTTCTTAAGATAAGATCGAAAGGTATTGGATTTCAACAATGAGTGCTGACAGCATAGGTAGTGCCGTACGTCAGGCGAGCAATCATGAGCCAGCCAAGAACAACTAATATGCCGACAGCTGACGAGCATAGGCATAACTGAAAGGAAGGCAAGCTTTTCGTTCCAGCAAGTAGATTATAAGAAAATATTCAGAACTGCAATAATTCACCTTACAATCAGTTTCTTGTTCGCTTTGCATTGCTAGCATCACTGAAAGAAATCATGCATTAATACCACCCAAGTGGATCTTTAGGTCAGCGAATTCTATTGCGATAATGTTGCACGTGTCTTTGCGCGACATTACTGCAATGCACTAAAAGCTTTCTCAATACTTGCTCAACTTGTTCTACCAGTGTTCAGCGTCCTCATTCGGGTTAATATTACATCGTTCATTAATTTGAAGGCATTGCACCGATATATTCCAAGAGAAGGACCCACCCACTCCAAATGGGAATGAGCCAATAATTATGTCGCCTAAGTATTGCGAATGAAGTAACCTTGATGGAGGTCTCTAGCAATTTACCACTGTCTTCGGAATACGTATTTAATAGATGCAAAAAAATGCCTAGCTAGGTGAAGGCAATGCGAAGAAAGCAAACATTGAAGGCGCTCATGGTTAATAGCCATTGAAATATGCTGGAAATAAAAGTGAGAATTAGAGGAGTCCTTGAGGATTTTGTATGTAATTTAGCATCACTGTTTCCCATGACCTATTTTTGTTTTCGAACTCAAGCGTTCATTTATGCTTATTGCAAGTATCGCACATTTATATCCGAAAATTTTAACAGTCTATTTGCAATTAATTACTCGTTATATTAGCGTTCCTTATAATTCAACAGGTCGGATGTGTTCGGTGCAATATAAACGTCAAATTTTAGCGCTAAAGCTTAACGAGACAATTGTAGCTATTTTATTAGGCCCTCTAAGATCAGATGTCAAGATCGACGTTATTCGACTAATCCAACTGTAAAGATTGCAACTGTATTGTTGTTATCCCGTTTTATTCCACTGGAGGACAATCATATCGTTTGCTAACGATCAAAAATAGAATTAGCGCTAACTAAATTTGAGGAACCCATGTAAACGCAGTGTTCTTCCGACCGTCCAGAAAGAACGTACCAACGTTACGTCCCAACGTTTATTTCCTTGCCTTCGAAATCGTTAAATGCTCGAAAATAAAATCTAATACATGAAAATCACAATAAACAAGCGCCCACTCCATGGAGCCTTGCGCGTGTAAATTTGTGCAGCTGCCCGTTACCGTTTCACTGCGCGCGCGTTCGTATAAGCGCAAAAAACGGAAGCACGATGTGTTGACGTTAAATCTATTACTTACATTTCCATCGCCATATTCAAGCTATGATATTCGACTTTTCATTCATATGGACGTGTGGCTGGGCTTGACGATCCACTTGGTAACGTAACAAAAACCCAACGGAGGTCAATGCGTGTTTCCTTATGCATCCTTCGCCTCACTACTATCACGTAACACGGTATGTGTTACGAAAATCAGCCACAGCACCACACTGTATTGGTCACTGACGTGATTTTAAAACAAGAATGTTTTTATTGCACTGGAACTTTTGCACGAAACCTGGTCGTGGATCTATTAAATGCTCATTATGCCTGTCAGTTAGAGAGAACTGAAATGGACTGGAACTGCTTTTGTTTATTGGACTGGAATGCCCCGTATTGCTTAACATACTTTTTCTTAACAGTCACTTCGTTTGCAGGATGGGGCGATGCAGTCGAGCTTTTTCTTTAGCCCGCCCTATAGCCAATTCGTGCCCCATCCGCTGCTTGCCTCTCGCTGCTTATAAATAAACTCATTAAAAGTATTAAAGCAACGCAAAGCAAAAAGATGACACCTTAGAAGAAACTGTATTGGAAATGCGAATGTAAAAATCAACAAAAGGGCATGAATATCCAACAAAAATGCCAGGAGAAAGCAGAATACAAAAGACGGAAACTCGCTTCAATGGTAACATCGACGTAAAAATACTCCCTTGCACATGAATCGTAAACATTCCAATCAGATGATGTATGGGACGAAATATGCAACTATTTCTCACTGTAACGATTGCTTCGAAATTGAGACTGACAAGAAACAATTGTATAACCTTCTACAAGTGACCGAATCAATGCAGGATCAGATAATGCAGAAAGCACAATGGAAGATGATCAGATAACGCACAATAGGAACAGGCTACAGTAGGAAGATTAATGGAACATATGTAATAATAAACAAAGAGCCTGGAAATTTACAGTATGTGCGGAAACTGTGAATATCATGTGCTGCATGATTATAATGGTACATCTCATATGAAACGAAGTATGGCAGCCTCACTCAATCGGCAATCTTCGTGATTCGACTCGTCGAACATATCCCATCTCTAGCTTTGAACTGGCTGCACCGAAAAAACCAGCCTAAATTTTCCAGTCTCCCTCATTTTGTTTGTCGATTTGGAATATATCCACCGGATTTTACGAACCAGCAGAACAAGGGAAATAGGAAAGCTCCCTACCCTACCAAGAAAAATAGCAGGAATTCTCGTATCCTCGCTGGCATGAGCAGGCATACATCTTAACGATGGTCTTAAATTTGTGATGCCTTGTGAAGCGGGCTTCACCATGCCTTCTATAATTTGACATCCGTGCGAATTAGGTGCAAAAGTACAACAAGACAAAGGCCCTATGATTGAAGCAGCAGCCCTACGCAAAGAAAGAAAATCAAACGTTTATGGACTGAATACCATCGTAGGTCATCTAAAAGAGATAAGTTCGTCATTTTCTGCGTCACAAATTAATCAGCATCTACAAAATGATACATCACCCTTCAAAACAACAATATACATACAATAAACGAAAACATATCAGCACGTTGGCGCTTGCAGAAGTAACAAATCCATGTTCAAGGAAACGAATGTCGTCAGATATTTAGAAACGCTTTAAGTCGAAAGACAGCACCGCCGATTGACCACCCGAAACAGGATAAACACCAAGCATTATATCCGCCTCCTTGTACAACATCTCTTTCAACGAAACCATGATTACCTGCCCATCCTTGCGCGCGTACTCCTTTAAGAAGCTTTCCACCTTAAAACACTCAGTTTACAAATGCGTATCGATGCATACAACACTGCTCACCCAATACGATGCCACAACAACAATACGGTGGGAATCCGTTGCAAACGATGGCCACGACGAAAGTTCGTGCTCAATGTTTTATGTGATTCATCAAATCTGCGCTTGCAAAGCACGTTAAGATAACGTCTGCTAGTACTACATCCATCGAGTCGCAAATAAACGAACTGTCTATAGATAATTTGAGCTTCCAGTCCCTCTCGCACAATTAGTCATAGTTTATGTTAATCGGCAAGGCGTGCAACAAAGTGAGCGATTATCAATGCAAATTCGAGGTGAATTCTACTCTGACGCGCAAATCAACTTATAGAAAAATTGCCATTCACCGTCCGATCCCACGGAGATATGCAGGCAAAAATTATTCCATTCGGTTTATCAGTCACTCATTCGTGTAACCTTATCTTCGCCAACTTCCTGTCAAATGTGCACAAATTTAGTTAGCGTGGCATACACGTGTACCGATCCGACTGAAAACGATTAGTCATGCAAGGGCTAACCTGCTGATGCGCATCTAGGTGCACACAAGGAAAACTGCAGTCAACAGCATGCAGCTACTAAGAAAAACAATAACTAATTTGGAACCGCCAATTCCGTCAGATATTATCAGCGATTTCTGCCCGACATTCCCTAACTTTTGCCAATAAATCCATCCATTCAACATACGCCAATCTAAGATGTATTCCAACCGCCGATTGACAAGATAGTACAGCCATGCCGAGTCGTCCAAGGTCCACAGTCATAGCACGGACTTCTGACCACGAACAAAGGCGTTAGAAGCAAAACTTGGCCATATGATTCGCGACGGACAAGTGTGCCAAGTCAGGCATGCAACAACCTATCAAAAATGCTCTGAATTTTCGTTTCTTTGAGCGCTCTATCCATCCGCATTAAGAGCGATTCCATTTCGCAAGGGAATTAGGCAAGTTATGCGCACTTTTATCAAACTTTTAATGAACTATGAGGAAATAACATACAGAAGTGATGTACAGAAAAGTGAGAGTTGCATGTTGAAAAAACCTCTATGACACTTGAGAAATAGAAAGTCCTAATTTTCTACGAAAGCAACAAAAAGTGAGGATGACGAGAAGTGATCATTATGTTTCGCTTATAGGTTACGCTTACCATTCTTTCCAAAAGGCATTCTTTTGCAAATATCTGCATGCTTGGAAGAACAAGGATAAGGGAAAGCACTGGAAGTTCTTTCCTAGGCAAGAATTCAATACAATTCCTGGTAACGCTGCTTTCGTCTTCGCAAAATCTTTACACACTACAGAATAGTGCAGAAGTATGGAATTTCCGCCCCGGTGCACTAAAGTACGTTCATAGGCACCGCATTGTCGCTCTCTGGCTCGGTGTGCCATGCAAATGGCGATAAGCCCTTACAGTTACCTTTGAATCAACTCCTCCAATGTAAGCAAAAGTTCAATACATAAAACAATCGAAATAGTCTTCGGCGATTAGAATAATATTTTGGCTTCAAAAGTGACGCCGTTATTACCTTTTCAATATTCGTGTTGTCAAGCGCCGCATCTACCTCGTCCAAAATGAAGAAAGGTGATGAGACACGAGAATGAATAGCCAGCAGCAGTGCCAAAGAAGCAAGCGTCTTTTCACCACCGCTGAGATTGTCCATTGGACGAAAACGCTTCCCCGGTACCACACAGCTATACGATATTCCATCTAGGTAAGGCTCTTCACTGTTATCGGCCGTTAAAATCGCTTGAGCGCTCTGGCTATGATTCAAACGCTGCAAGTGAACGTGATTGACATTAGTCTCACTTGTTCAAGGTCCACCTCCTCCCCCTC
>QEWY01002786.1:17898-50789 GCA_006503575.1 Baylisascaris schroederi
CTTTCTCAAGAGACCCGCACATTTCAGTAACTGGTAAAGGAAGTAAGGAAATTCACGGTCATGCTTAAAAAAGGTGATGCTTGCAAATTTGTTTTTCTTTACAAAACCATAAATTTTAATTGAAGTCTACGTGCTTTAAAAACAAAGGTGTTAGAAATCACCTCGTCGATAGGCCGCTTTACGACTGTGGATACTTATGCTGTCTGCATTTTCAACATCAGGAAGGCCTGAACAGACAAGAGGCGAATGTCGCTTGCCCATACAGCCGACTAGTCGCTCATAACTATTTCAACAATCCTTATATTTTCGCATGCTTTGCTAACGATACATAAGCTACTTGAAGGGCACAGCATTCAGTGTCACCAGAGGACGCAAATCTGATTTCATTATCAGTACTCGCGTAAGATCCGCCGTGAAGAAAGAATTTCAAGTGACGACAGTATTCACGAATCAAAGTGCCATAAGGCATAGAAAGCGAATTCTTGCAGAATTCTTGCAGAGTGCATGAACAACGAGCATAAACTCATTTGGCTAACCTTTGAAAGACCAATAAAGAAAAGACTGCCTTTTCCGAATTGCACCATTTCCATCAACGCTGATGCAATCGAAACAGCTACTTCCAAAGGTCGTTGAGGTAAAACATTATAGATTGAAAACCAGCTCACTTAGTCATGATAAGACGAACACTCTTCGCAATATGAATGAGGAGCTAAAACAGCACATAAAGACGCCGAACAATCCCTAGGGAGATCCTACATCCAATATTGGCGATTAAGATCCATGAATCCTCATCAAAATCAGAGATGTTGTCACAGACATAAGAATACGCAGTGCTTGAGCCAAATGGATGACACTCAACCGCGGCTTAACCTCCACTTAATCTCCAAGTTCCTTACCTCCTTTACTGAATGCAGAGGAAACAGAAATCCAGTTGTGGCCGTGCTGTCCCTAACTACGCGGAAGTTGAGACTTATTCAGTTATATTTTTACGTGTACAGATTTCAAAAGAAAACAGACCTTCTTAAGCCTTTCAGGAAGAGATGCGAAATCGATTTTTACTTCACCCTCGTACTGCGCTTGATTCTCCGCCGGCTGGCTCTGCAGTGACGATGACTCTTCGTTAGCTAAATGAAAAAAAGATGACTAGCAAAATCACTTAATGCTTAATTCGGCAAGTTTATAATGAAAGAAGTTCATAATATCGGGCAGCCTGTTTTTTGAGCGCAAAAGGAGAAAAACGAAATGAAAAAATACTTCGATGAAACAAGTCAATGAAATGCATTAAATAAGGAATGCTTTTCCGCGTGTACCTCCAACAAATAAACTACTTTATAACAAAACGAATTGCTGGGACATTTTAAAGCGGCACACCAAAAATGGATCCCTTATAAGAACACACAGTGTCATCAGAGAGGTTTTTTTGCCTCGCTAACCTTACCGAATTATGCTGTTGAATTCTGCATCATCGGACAATGCAGAACACCTTAAATTTTTGCACCGGAAGCAAAGAGAATAGAATAGTTGAAAATAATGTCATTTAGTGAATGACTCTTACTCGTCGGTGAACTCGCGGAAATGTATCCACAGCGCCTTGCATAATGCAATTTTTGAAACTACTGCTGCCACGATCAGCGGTACATTGCCTAACGGCGTTCTAACGGATTTCTCCTCGTTCTCGTTAAACCCACGTGATTAACGGCTCACCTTGCAATGTAATGAGCAGCAATGTATTGGATTGGGCACAAATTTTAAGGCAGGGAGAAGCGTTTTAGGCAGTAGTGTTCCCTCGACTTTTAGAAATATAATATTCTGTTCTGCCCGTTTCGAAAGCAAACTTTAACTCCTCAAAGTAAAAGAACGAGAAGCTTGCAAATCGACAAGAACGCAAAGGTGGATAAATTAGCTCCGGATGCCGAAAAACAGCGCAGTTTCTGTCGCACATCGGTTCATTTATCCGGGCAAGGTTTCTAAGATGTCAGTTCGACTTCGAACTGCTCATCACTCGGACGCACTCACGATACTTTTACATAGTGACTATCTCACTGTTCACCTTCTGCTTATCATTTACTTTGTTTTATGTTTGTCAGCGCGCATTCTGTCACCTTTGTATAATGACGCAAATTCATTTTATGTTTCACTCATTCAGGTTAATCGTTCTATCCACTGAAGGCTTTATTTGAGAGAGAAATGTATAGTCGAACAGCTTTTACACGTATTTCGCCCGTTTTTACAAGTAACATCGCCTTTTCAGATAGATGCTTGCCGTTGATAGGAGGAGCTCACGAGCAATAAATACTGCTAATGGGTGTTATGTAATCATGGCATGAGTTCCATCTCAGCGCTGCCATGACTGTTACGATTCAAAGCACTCTTTGGTTGCACAGCGGATCACAGCACAGAAAACCTTTTCAGCTTCCTGGCAACCTGCATATTCAATAAGATCTTTCTGCGACCTGAAAAAATTGAGCTAGCGCTGTTTCAGACAGCGTCATAGATGCGGTAACTGGAGAGGTGCACACGGCGTTGAATGTATGCAGGTGCCGACATGCAGTAGCAGGGCTTGGTAGAGAATTGTGTTAACTGTTGTCCCACATCGCTGCGAAGCAGCGACCACATTGCGGTGACAACAGCTCTTCAAAAGCTTCTGAAAGATAACTTTCCAGCAGCGGCTTGCGTTCCAGCCGTCGATGGACGCGTGTACCCATATAATGCGAAAAGCATATACAGCGCTCCAATATCACTGGCTCTTTAGAGGTGCAGAACGTTACTTGTCGACACCTTGTCTTAATACTTAGCGAACTTGAAAACATGCTTTCAGGGCAAATGAGTTTGGAGATGACGAAAGCCCATACATACATTTTGGTGGCAGCGATGATGTTGAGGTGGATGAAAGTATGAAAGCAAATGAAACTGGTGATCAGCGTGAGGAGAGAAATAACTGTTGCCGAGTACTCCACAAGAAGAAAGAGTATGACTAGGAGGAGAAAAGAACGAGGCACTTCCCATTGTACATAGATTACAGCGTTCGACTATGAGTCCGATGGGTGTTCGTCTCAGCCTTCGACGACTTATTCGGCATGAGCAGCGCAGTGAAGCACTCAGATAGAAGCCTCTACATCCATCGTAGCTGCGACTGCGAAGGAACACGGCCAATGGTACTCACAGTTTATTGAAGTGGTAGAATATGGAATATCAGCCAAATTCACAGACTGCAAATGAGTTCCATCGCCTGAAGTTCCGTCAGCAACCTTTACATATCACTAGAGTTCCTGCTGTCAGCTGCGTTTGTCGGATTATATGGCGTGCTGGATCCTTTCTTATAAACACCCCCACCTCAGAGAAAACTGTACTCTTGAAACCAGTTGTCGAAGAGGAAAAAGTATGAATGATTAAAACAGTGGTATGGATAGCGCCGTGTGCTCCTGATTATGGTCACTGAAGAACATGAAAAAGGTTGCATTGCTATAACCGTCCAATGCATCAGTTTTCGAATAGAACGCTACTCGATTTAAGAATCTCGACGGGATCACGCAGTCAACAGCTATGAAAATGGCACAAAATGAGATTCTTCGAAAAGAAGGTTTGTGAGGAAGCAATCATACTGGACCAGCAAGTGATAATGGCTCGTGAAACTCCTGATGCAGATGGCCGCACTAACTAAAAAAAACATTTCCCGATTCTCGGTCTGATGATAAAGAATCTCTAGCATCGACTGTCTCAGTATAAAGTTCTCAAGAGAACTCTCTCCCGCGTTGCACATGATCGCCGACTTCTGCGGTGTTGGACAGTGGGACAGGGGCTTACGACAAGAAGCGATCACCGCTCATAAAGAGCATCACATTTCACTGATTCAAAGTCATATATTGCATATTACTGCCACTATTATAAACTGCGGAAAATGCTTTCTTTGGCCTCCCAAAAACTTCAACCAACACAGTCGACATTTCACATCTATTTCATAAAGGTATGGGGAACTGACGAATACTTCAAGAAAGTGGCCTCATTTCGTACAATTTTCTACCAAATGTATTTCCCTACTATTTTACTGCTCCATAGATATCACCATTAGAAGCATTTGCTGTTCACTTCATATGCTATATAAGAATGATGATCTCACGTTAAGACTACCAGAATCTATGAAGACTAGCGATGCAAATGCTGTGTATCGCCTTTCTCTCGGCATCAGTTAGCCTCGTATACTCGTCAACGGAGAGCGTGACGGAAAAGAAAGCCAATCGAAGAGGACCGAACCATCGAGAACGAAGGTATTTATGTACCTAAGCCCATATTAGATATCTGATTAGTTTCTTCAACTACGCTTTTACTTCTCATTCTTAAATGTCCCCGCTGCTAAGCCAAGCACTTTACTTATTCTTCACTACGATATCGTCACGCAGACGCACTTCCTGTGTCGATTTTGCCCAAGACCAGACTGAATGCAGCGAGCAAAACTGCTAGAGACAAAATCACTATGGAACTCAGGAGAGTCGTGCTTACAGCGTCTGCAAAATCGAAAAAAGAAACTGTGCCCCCAGGGTCGCACAAACTCCGGCACCACTAAAAAATAGCGCATCTTCGAGCTGTTCTCAGCGATTTTGTCGAGAAGCTTATATTGAAGAAAGAATGCTTATTTCCGAAACTTCCATTTTCCAACGCATTCTTGTTAAATTTTTATTACCCGCTCAAGTATTTCATTTACCCCTTGCCCCAATTTTGTTATTTTATGACGACACACAACGGTCTGGTTTGATCATCTCCCGGTTAGCATGTTGGGCACAGTAACGCCATTTCGGTGAAATGAATTTGAAATTTAAGTGAGCAGCACAATCGACACTCCAGCTGCATCGATTAGGTCGGATTAACGCCGCGTATACCTACCCGTGCTAACATCCAATCCCTAAAATGTAGAGAACTACCCTGCATATGTCACGCATCACAGTGAGATAGCAGGAACGAACAGTTGTGGTATGCCAATGCTGAAACGTTTTGGATACGAACAGAACAGAATGAGCGACACGCTCATGAGATGCTCTGATGCGCTTGCCTCGTTGATGACGGCACTGACGGGGCGTTATAATAAACACCCCTCTTGCATTCTATCTCTCAATTTTAAACAATCATATCGCTTTCGCGAAAACTTTTGAAACGAAGAAAGCCGCGAAATATAGAATCAAGTGATAGGGAAGCGTAATGATTCATAAGGATGATGGGATGATGTCGAATAACACAGCATAACTTGACTCTCCGGCCTTTTGAAAAGAAATAATGTAGCAAGGCAATAGAAAGTAATATATGAAATGTTGAAGTTTTCAAAAGACGGACACCGAAACACCGTCGAATGTCACCTCCCTAACATCCAACACCCCTCCTCCTTCTCCCTATTCCACACATGGTCCCCCCAGAGAGCTCTGATGAACAGCTGCGAATGAAAACTAACGACCGTTCAAAGATGGCGTCAGCTTAGCAACATCAACATCAGCGAGACATCCGTCGAGCAGAGGCAGTTCCACGCCGTTAATTTTGCAGTAATGCAGAAGTGACCGACGCTCGTGATGACGGCGCACTACCACCTCGTCGACGGCGATCAGATGCTTCTCGTTCTCCTTTATCTAAACTACGCTATGAAATATTCCTTCATCAAAACATCACTTTCATCCAGGATAAACAACGGACCTCCCCTTCTATCTCCTAAACATAGCCCTAACAGCAGCTGGAGCTTTACCACAGGCAAACAAGAGCTTGTCCGAAAATCCCTAGTTGAGATTATACCATTCCGTCCGCCCTGCCTTTGTTATCCTTCTGACTAGAGTTGCTTTCTACAGAAACTTCATACGAAAGCTTGGAACTTACTGAACTTTTTGACAAGTTTCAGGGCTGGAATAAAGCACATTCCAATTTATGAATACACAGTGGCCTGGCAAAATTTCTTCAGCTGAATGTCTGTTTTCGTAAGCGCCATCATTGCGACGCAGTACCGAATTTCTTGGTGAAGAATTCACTTCGCTTAAGAAAGACGCCTGGGTAGTGACCTCAGGACGTCTGCAGTTAGGGCGATGCGGTATTTACATATCAAAGCAGTAATATATACAAGTATGTCCCACACGTCTTAAGGAAAGATACACACGTTCAATGGGCTATGAGATATAAACGTATCCAACCCTAGGCAATGAGCCAAGAATGTTATTTATTACAATAAAATAATTTCCAAGTGGCAAGAACACATAAGATATTTCTAGAATTTATAACATCATTTATCTCCAAAAAAATAACAGAGCACAAAGTTTCACGCTCGAGTCAAAAGTATAAGGCGCTTCCCAAAATTCATACAGTCTGAAAACAGATGAGTGCTTTTGATGACAAGTGGAAACCTTGTCTGCAAACGGTTACGAACCCGAGACCTCTCCATTGCTAGTCGTGGATTCGATCTCGTCTGCAGATAAGACTTCCATTGGTCATCAAGAAACACTCATTTGTATTAAACTTGTACGAATTTCAAGACAGTATCTCATACTTGACCATGTTCGAACTTTCATAAACAGTAGTGATGACAACTGAAAACGTCCGCGGCAGCCCTTTGTTACAGCATTCGTCTGGCAAGCTCGATATTGTGAACTTTACCCCGTCTTCGAGCAATGTTATCAAAAGTTGGTCATTACCTTAGTATGAGTCGACCTATAGCTGGCTTCAATGCATACACATTTATAAGGTTGAGTATACATTAATTACTGCCTCTAAACAACACATGACGGCTATTTTTTTCATTATAAGAGAGAACATCTAAAAACCTTATTTTTTCGTTATAAAAGAGAGCATCTAAAAACCTATTTGCTTTATGGGGGTGGAGAATATTTTCTGCGAGAATATGGTGTATGGAAGAAACTCTCATACCCGCTCCGAATCTAAGGCATCAGTGTTGTCTTGACAGACAAGGAATAAGGGTAGGAATGTCACGACGTCGCGTACACATACTCCCTCGAACGCAGGGAGGGAACTGAGAAACCTAAGATGCTTCGCTTTCTCTCCGAGCTCGCGGGGAAACTGCATTCATTAACTTAATGTCTCAGTTGGCAACAAACTGGCTAATTCTGTGAGCTGAGAAAACAATCGTTGATCGTAATTTGAAATGGTCCCAAGTACTGTAAATATATGCTTGGCGAAAGGCAGTCCTCCGCGACAAACAGCCCAAAAATAATCGATTTCCCTGAAATCCGCTTCGCAAAGGGAACAACTCGCCTGCAGCAATGCGCCGCTTCACAATACTAGAACATCACTTGAGTATTTATTATTTATGAAAATAAAGAAGCAAATTCTGAGAAAAGGTAAACGAAAACGCAGGAACTAGAAGGCAAGGATAAAACAGTGAGCACCAAGCAACTATTTCCCCTCCAGTCGAAGCGGATTGCTTCGAGTCTCACAGTTCATAAAACAGACGTTGAAGAAAAACAGAATTATAGAAAAAACGCGGCAAAACCAAAAATCTCAGTAGTTTTTCACAAATTCAAGAAACAACGAAAAGGCTGTCGACTGTGTCTTTAGACGTGATTCTTAAAAGGTACAGTCATCCACGCGCCTCAAATGCAAGACACGAAGCAATCTTTGATCTATGTAAATTAAAATCTTCGAACAACTTCTTAAACCGATGGACGGCTAAAAAATAACCGACTGCTTGAAAAGAGGATTTCAAGAAACAGATTTTACGCTACACGCAAAAGTCCTCATTGCGTGGGTGGCCCTGAAGAGAAACAAACGCCCGACCAACGAATGCGATAAAAGCGATCTCTGTTAAAGTGTGAATTTCTAGTACCGGATTTTCAACAACCGTGTTCAGCGTCAAAAGTATTCTTTGAATTACAATGAAAACTAATGATCCGAACCAGATAACCGGGTAGTGATATCCACATACGCTACATACACAAAAAAATCCGATTTATTCCAAAAAATGATCTATTAGTAATCACGCCACAAAAATCTCATTCAGGCCTTAGATACCCAGCAGCTTTATCGTCAAATCCTTCATTACATAAAGACAAAGTGTCGTAAACTCGCTACTGGACAGCTTTCATCCACTGCCGCCCTTATCCACTTGCGACTCGTTAATCATAAACGCGAAATACCTTGCGAGCAGTTTGCTGTGCGTCTTTACGAAGTGCACTCATTCTCGCTGTACTATCTTCAAAGGCCGTCTTCTTTGAATCAAATTCAGCTTTCAACGCCCCATGTTCTCGCTCTAGCTCCTTCAGCTTCTGAAATTGTGTACAACTATAATGCGCTCACTTTTCGCTTAACAGAGAGTCTACAGGCCTGAACAATTTAGTTAATATTGCAAATCGCCACGCTGCATTCTGACAACACCATCACCTCATTCCATTGGTTGAAAAACTGTAAAGCGATGGATCTCATTTCACGTTAGATCTGATATCGAAAGAATGCACTGACGTCGCGTTTATGAGCAACATGCGAGTCCCAAATATGATTCGCATTTACGAAAAGACTTCGAGATTTATGCCCAGATAAGGCTTCGAGGACCGCGCACTGGTGAGTGAAAAATTAGTGCCGTAGGACTAGCAAAAATTGGTTTGCGATGACGCTTTCAATGGTCAGCCATCACAGGAAAGCTCTGAGTTCGGCTTCAACCTATGGACTAACTTTTCACCCGCAGCGCATATATGAATTCTAGTATTCCAGACGCATATATGAATTCTAGTATTCCAACTCTGATAAAAACGGTAACAAAAAAATAAATAAATAAACGACTCAGCCGCAGGAACAATAAGTGGTTCATTTGAAACCTTAGAAAGGTGCAATCATTCATCCACCCAGTTGACGTGCCTCGTCACCTCCTTGAGAGCTAATGTATACACCTAACAAAACAAATTTGATTTTTTAGAAAAACATCGGTAGGTGTGACTTCAGGATCTGCCTTCAAAATTGTCAAGTCACTCTCAACCAGCACGCATGAGAAGCGTCCAGTTGCAACGAAACCTCAAAACCCGATCCACTATTGGAGAATGTTCGTCGCAACTGCTTCCTATTTGTCGCTTCTAGATTCAGGCTTCATACACTTGCGCTTCCCATAGCATGTGCTAGGGCATATTTCAGCCCTTCGCCTAAACGTGCAAAACGAATAATAAGAAATATGGTTAGCTTCCGACCTTTCCAAAAATATTTGCAAACCCTAATCTTTTGCACATCTCCTGAAAGTCGATACGGAAGTCTCCTTCTAAAGATAACGAAGTGAAATATACCTGTTCCTCTACATCTTTGCTAGCTTCTAGATCCTTTAACTCATTCGTTAACTGCCTGACGTTCTCTGCCTCTTGTTCTTCTCTCACTGCAATCAAAAGCTTTAATCAAATCAGTGCTTAAACTTAGAACCAAGTATAATCCATAGCTTCATCTATTACCTCCCAAAGCATTGCCGGATCTACTCAACAGAAACCGCAAAACATTACTTATTGCCATACTCGAAAGAAGATTTAAACTTAAAATGCTAAATAAGAGGAATAAGTTGTTGAACTACACGTTTCTTGGCTTAAAAGAAAAAACCCACTGGAATAGCTTCTAAACTTCCATAAAAGTGCTAAAGAAAGAAAAATGGTTGCCATGCGGTAGCCTTCTGAGAAGCTCACACAAATGAAGGACTGCCCTGCATCACCGTTGTACACAGAAGGAGGAAGAGTTGGTAGAAAAATGTACTAAGTGTCAAAGATAAAGTGTGGAACATCCCAGCCCAAGAGGCTAATACCTACTTAGAGTGTCTTTGATCTTCGCAACCCTTGGCTCGCTCACCTAGTCTTAAGGCTGACAATTCACAGCTTTCATCGCTCGTCTCATATTAAATCCCAGTCCCAAAAGCTGTGGTTTGTCAGAAATAGTTTTCAACCAGACCCACTCGTTCAGCACAGAAACTTCTGCCTCCTTTTGTTTGCCCTATCCAGAAAAGCTGATGTATGAACGAAGAAAGTCACAACTTTCGAAGACTTCGGACGTTCCAAGCAAATTTAGTCTTGTCCCATCGATAAATACACTTATGCATGATTCAATTCAACCCACCTCCCTCTCCTCCTCCGAAAAAATTTCGAAAATAATTTCACGTCTACCTCCAGAGGGCGATTTGTACCTATTGCCGAAGACGCTTCTTGCAATATTCTAATTATTTGGGGAGCTACCATAACATCTTATAATACAACACTGCGACGTTTCTGGTACTTTTCTGAGAGGTTCATTCAAAGTGTGTGGGAGAGTTGAGAGATGTGCTCATACTCAAGATGAGATGCGTCGACCAATGTTATTCATTTCCTCTTAGAACAAAATCTTCAAAACTGAACTGGTTTACAATATTTACTTGCACGTTTTGCAGTGTACGCGCTATGGCGTTGCAGCAGACCGGCTTATAATCACGTAGAGGGACGGAGAGTGGATAAACATTCTGCCTTTGCGGGTGGATTGAGAGGTTTCACAGAAATTTTTCTTGTAATAAGAAGTAAACTTAACTAGAAAAGTTTTTAACAGATGCAGGATAGCCAAACAAGCAATGATGCAGTAGTTCATGAATCAATAACTCTTAGCCGATGTCTTTATTAATATGCTGAAATTATGGAAAGATCCGTACAATAACGGCATGGTAGAGATTTCGCAAGTGAGGCCACGACAGGAAACGGATAGCCCCTTAAGCAAAGACCTGCCGCGATGGATGGATGAGGTGCCAGCTCCAGTTAGTTCTGCTCATATACATGAATCGGCTAAGGCCGAAAACAGTTTAAAAATTAGCATATCTCAAACGGCTGTTGCTAAACATCTGTCAAAAAAAGCATATCAAAGAGCGTTTTATTCGCTTTCGCTTGAAGTAAAAAAGCAGATGGCTTTTGGATCGTGAAACCATTCGTTATCTGCTCGAGGGAAATGCTGCCTCCAGGCACCACTAGAAGCTCAGCAGTGTCGCTGATTTGGAACTCCTCTCCACCAAACATGAAAATCTCCTCATGAGTCTCTGATGGGGAAGCAAACTCTTCAAATGGAAACAAGAATTAGCCACCTCCGAAGCTTTAGCGAAAGAAGTAATAAGCAAAGTCCGTAAACGTTGCGTGCTGTGCTTCGACACTTTATTCGAAATTGCCGCTTCAAAGGTTTGCTGAATTTAAATATCCTCCAAATGGGTACTGATATTCGAGAGGATTTTACTTCCAACCCGCATTCTACCAATAACAGTTCAGCACTATGCTTCTGCTCGGGGTAACCAGATCAAAAAAAGGTGCCAATATAACTCGCCGATATCAAAATCCATATCAGCCCTATAATGCCTGCGATTCATGGTACTTATCCCTACGGCACTTCCTATGACACCTATAAGGTATGTGTTGCTAAAAATCCATCCCAAAAAGAAGGGTGGGGAACGGAGAAGAAAAAACAACAGAGACGCGATGTGTGCTGCACTTAAAGTATCACATCAAAGGAAACTCGGAACACTTAAGGACAGGTCTTCATCAACGGGAACCTCTCACAAGTACACTGCTCAGCCCGCACCAAAGCACCACAACACATTCTAATCACAATCAGTAAAATGATACACTTACAGTTTTTGTCATGTGAGTTGAGGAAGTCAAGTTCGTTCCGCAGTCTGTCGAGCTCAGCCTCAAATTTGCGTAACTGTTCTTGCTTGTCAGCGATGAGGTGCATCCGCTGCTCGTACTGCCTGAAGCATACCTTTCGGCTTTTCTGACAACAACTTATTCAAAATTGACAAATGCACAACCATCACGATGAGCGAAAATGGGTATTGAAACCTTCCGATGCTAATGCAGTCATCGAACAGAGCAAATAGCCAAAGTCAGCCATGGTATCGACCACATTTGTGAGTGACTGCAAAACCCCTCTCGCCTTCGTCGAAAAAGTAGTGGCGATTTATTAGGAAGTCTGCCGCAAACGAATTCTGCTGAAGGCCGTGCCATCTCGAGGGGAAAAATACTTCCAGGCATGAACGTTGCAGCAGAAATCTGCATAAACGCATAAGTCAAACAGGCCTGAATACTGACACAGAGTTCATTTTTCTGATTTCATCTCAGCCCAGGGGATGTTCCAATCTCAATGCTCTTGACTATTATGTTGGCTGTATGTCAAAAACAAAAATTTCTTGGAGCCACAAAACCCAACGATCATTGAAGCAAGACTGGAATCAAGCTTCAATTGAAACGCCAAAAAAGAACAAGTTTTCGAGCAGAGTGCAAGTCTGTATTCATACACATATTAGACCACAAACGAACAGGAGAAACCTCCTCTAATCTTTATCGTTTAATGACGAAATAAATCTCACGCAGAAGACTGTCGACTAATTTTTTGGCACTTCCATCGGAATTTGACTCCAAGCCTTCTTCAGGGACCACTGCCACTAAGGAGTTGTGCAACTCGGACAAAGCAATCGTCTCATAAATAATCATAACAGAACAAACAAGCATACTGAGATCTGACGGATGGTGGAAGCACCATTTTTCGTTAATACTTTAAAACGGAGTGGTGGGAAGGAAAATTACTGAAACATTAAGAAATCTGAGCAAAACTTTTGTGCACTTGAACCATTTCAGACATATGTTTCGTTGTAAACATGCTGAAAAATTGCCGCATGCGACTATATCCGAACTCAATTATTGCCGCAATAATTCCACGAAAAAATGCAGTAGAATGCTGATATGCCATGCACCTTCACGAGACGCATTAGACCTGCAGGGGTAAAATTTCCGGCATATGATTGACAGTAATGATGATCCTCTCAGTTCTTTTTGCTACCAAAACAATGCGTTTCATATTCGAGGTGATTTCTCAAAAAAAGACAAAAGGAGAAAAAAACTACAACAAAAACAAATGCGATCAAGAATTAAATGCGCAGGCAGTACTACTTAGCAACAGCAATTGATGAAACGTTATAAAGAGCAAACTTACATAACTGGCACACGGGTCGGCACCTTTTCTATATCTCATCTATACTCACTACCCAGATCATGCACGACTTTTAATCATTGCTACCACTTTAATCATCAACAGGCACTATTTAATCACCTTTATTCACCAATTTTCTAGCAAACATTATTGTAACATTCTTTTGAATGTCACAGTGCACAGTCGCACTTAATGGATAATAAATTTTTTACATTTGGTGCATCCACTCACCACTGCAAACCCTCCACTCTCAACGATTAAACAAACCGAATGTCTGTGATGTGCAATCGCTCGCAGAAATCGTGGAATACTTCGTCTATACTGCTGTTTCTCTTGATTTCTAATTCGGCGATCTGTCGGTTGTTCTCATCGACGATTTTCTGGATGCCATCTATCTTCGACTGAAAATAATTATGTCATGCAAATGGCCGCAACAGATATCGGTTGCATACACGGACCGAATGATTTCTGCTCATGTGTTGCAGCATTCTCTCCAACTTATCAGTGGAAGGGACCACTTGCCAGGATGGAATAATCCCACCGAGCAAGCTAGATGCAGCAAACAAACCTGACTTCGCGCGCACTACACTTTGCTCAACTTTATTCATATGCAAATTTTAAGCCAATATCATAATATACCAGCGGAACGATTCTATAATACATAATTTTGTTATGCAATCCTCAGCACTAAAGACCAACTAAATTTGCGCAACGCGACTTCACACACTCCACAGTTGCCTATTTCACTAAAAAACAGACACCTACAGTCGCACCTGACAAATAATCCGCAAGTGCACAACTGTGCCACTAACCCACCCGACTTCCTGGACCTACACGCATATCCTCCCTACGCATACGGATCTCTACCGTTCACATAAAGCAGCACATGTACACACACACACACAAACGTGCAGATGCCCTCATTGGCACACACAAACGCACGCAATACAAGCACTCACACACGCACTATGCGCAGACACTCGCGGTGCAAATACGCGCACCGATAGCCTAACGAGCACGAACGTAAGCTCGCACATACACAAATACACGCAGAAAATATTTGCGTGCACAAAACAATGTGCAGCGCCTGCTATGGCTCTCGCCTCTCATTTGCGAAATGACGCAATGTGAAGTCAACACACACACAAACGTGCAGATGCCCTCATTGGCACACACAAACGCACGCAATACAAGCACTCACACACGCACTATGCGCAGACACTCGCGGTGCAAATACGCGCACCGATAGCCTAACGAGCACGAACGTAAGCTCGCACATACACAAATACACGCAGAAAATATTTGCGTGCACAAAACAATGTGCAGTGTCTGCTATGGCTTTCGCCTCTCATTTGCGAAATGACGCAATGTGAAGTTTGTTCGAAAAATGTGCTTCTGTCTGTTACAACATCAGATTGCAGTACTCGTCCATACTCACTTGAAAGAGAACGTCAAAAAACAAAGTACGGAAAGAAGCACTGATTTGTTTGGCGCACCAATGCAAAAAAATCGAATATGAAACAACCTGCGTGGCAGCAAGTCCGTCGTTCAGAACCTCCAGTTCGTGCTGCAGTTCCTTCGTCATGTCATTCTTTGCATTCAGCTCACTTTGAAAACGTTTGAGGCTTTCAGCCAAACTGTGTAACCTAGTCTTCTCCGCCTCGAGATCGGGTTTCGTCAGTTGTGCCCTTTGCAACTGCTCCTTCTTTCTGACGAGGAACGCACGCTGTTCCCTCAACTTCCTTAAACACCAAAACATCGATCAACTTACGTAACTTCCTCAAGCAAAACACACAGGCACTAATATCCCTTCCTATCAGAAAACGACTGAAAATGCAAATACATTTTAATGTAGCCTTCAAAACTCCTGATCGAGAAGGCGCATTGGGGGGAGGGGGAGGGGTGAGGGAAGTACAAGGCAAGGAGAGAATTCTGAAATTCTTATGGATATGGTCATACGCTTCCCGTATGACCATTTGGTACCACATAAGTTTCAAAAACATTTTCAAGAAACCATTGAAGCAATAGGATCACTAGCGTTTCGATAATAAACTCGTATCATACAGTATGCGGCTCATATAAGATGCATCTCTTGTTAGCAACTGTGAACCGAACTCAGTTCGCTTCTCACTCTATAACGTTCACCTCGAACAACTCCGACCCTTCCATATGATATTTCTCTCACAAATTTATGTTTCAAGAAGCACAAAACAATAACTGAAAAGAGCAAACAGGCTGAGATTTTCGGTTTTGCACAGCACCCCATCAGTGCAACCGCACATCCAAACATCCGACAGCGATCACACAATGCCAGAAAGACGTCTCTCATGAAAGTGAACGAGATCAAGCCTACAATTCTTTCTTATCAAACATCCAAGCGACCATCTAACGACACCCACTCGAAAACTTTCCAGCATTTTCAGAGAGGAGATGGTTGAGTAGAGATAGCTGAAGGAAATACCAGCATCTTTCATCACGACAGCTTTCGTGACTTGCGAACTGCAACAACAGACAATCAGACAAGCAGACATAAAGATACAAGGAAAAAGCGTAACGTCACGAAATGTTGCGAAAGCACATAAAAGGCGACCTCAGATCACTTTCATCCCATTTCTTTGCACGCGATCTCAAGTACACACCACCACCCGAGATAACTCCACTCCTCTCAAAAAGCGTTCCATCGACAGCAACGACCCTCTGCCGATCCTCACCGTTACCATTACCGAATGCCAATTTCCTGAAAGCATTCCTCCGCAAGCATTACTAGCATGAAATGGAGCGCAGAAATCCACTCTAACTGTGCGACTATAATCCCGAAACTCATTGATTTTACAATTTCTCAGGAGCAATGCACAAACGACAGTGACTTATAGCTGCAATTTTCACCTTGTATATTGTCTTGTCCGATAAGCCTATAAATCAAAAGTCAAAATAAGGCGGTATACTTGAAACGTCATTTTACAACGACACCATACGCTTACTGACATCACATCATTGCACAGCATCCAAATTCAATGCAAAAGGAAATCAGTGCACAAACAACTTTACAGCAAAAATCTTCCACAACTATTACTCGAACACTTCGCTTGTAGGAAAACCTATACCACCTAAGGGAAAAAACCGAAAATAATCCACGCACAGAACTATAGATAAGACGCGACCATAAATCGATGAATGAGTGACCCTAGGTGCATCGTGAATGACCGCATGAGCACCAACTTAGCACAATTCGGCCCAAACATACTTCAATTACATTGCGTCTTTCGAGGCAACAAACAAAGAATACCTCGCATCATCAGCTGACTCACAAAGTAACGTGTTGCCACAAACGAACTGAAGCGCCTTGCGTATGTCAGGGTTGATACATTGAATGACGTCGAAAACAAGCTTCACACCTTGCGGCTCTGTCAACTGCCTTAAAACATCTGGGTTCTGCCACAACGACATTTCAACATCATCTTACGCCTAAAAAGGAGCAACGCCCCGCCCCGCTATATTCTCAAATAACGGTTCACATCTTCCCCCTGCCTTCAAAAAGGGAGGGAACCACTCGCCCTCCCTTCCTTCACAAAGGGAAAGGAACCACCTCCTCTCCTTCTCTCGTTAAGGCCAAATCAGTCCACTTTCCTTTACAACAAGCATCGATCTCCTTTCCTCTATCACTTCTGTTCCCCTTTCTACATCACCGCTCGGCACCACAGAAGCACTGAACATTACCGAAAGATCTCCATCATTTACGGCCACCTCATTTTGGAACATTGTATTTTTGCACGGCCATCTTATTTAGTTTCTGATACAAGATCGCTAGATAACGTTCAAAAACAATTCATACGTATTGCTTTTTGCAGTTTCCCGTGACGCACACCAACCAAAAGTTTACTAATATTTTAAAATCTTCAACCCGGAAGCATTTGAATATCACATGCTCAACTACAACTTTATTTTCGCTAACAAAATAATTTGCTCAGAGAAATATTTCAGTTTGCTTTCCCCGTAGTCGACGCTGATTTCAACAGTAGCGCTCTAAAAAGTCTCCCAAAAAAACTGTATAGAAAAATCCCTCTGAACTGCTTTGCCGTACCTTACATTTTGCTCTCCCTTGCTGTTTATGCGCACATACTTCTATGCATTCCCCTTGGATACATCTAATTAAATAAACGAGCAAACTGGCATAAATTCTTTGAAATGGGCCAACTCCACGGCCAATCAGCTCTACAAAATGTGTACGCGCCTTTCTAGCTCCCCCACCAAAACAACTAATTTCATGAATTATATTAAAACAATAGGTACTGAAAATGATGCGTTTGTGCTTCAAAATCCGAATGTTTTCAAAAACCATGAAAATCGGTTCCTATATAACCCATTCCGTGTTGAGTGAAGAGTCGGTCAGCTGAATGAAGAAAAAATATGAGGAACGACCAACAGGGATTGTTTGTTCTCAGATATATCATAAACCGTTAGCTTGGGCACAAATTGCCGGCAGAATGACTTAATCACTTGTATGCCTTAGTTTCTGATACACTGGTTATTATTTATTTAGTTTAGCGACCCGAGGGGGAAGAACATACAAAAAAGTGTGAACATGAATAGCAAGAACGAGCAAAACGTTCGCAAAGCCACAATTTGAGCGAACAAACATTTAACGCTATTTTTTTAAAACTTCGTATCGTTTCTCGTGCATTCCTCAACAACCAGTCTATGAAGTGGTCTACCACATACGACGGCATCCTGATGCGATCGATTCAATGTCACAATTTAGTCATCAACATACGTGCAACGTAACTGAGGATAATTGCCTTGCCTCAAATGAATCAGTCGCAGATAGGTTCTCCTGCAACGTTTACTTGAACCTCACACCGAGCAACCGAACTAGTCTTCCTCACACAGTGATATCAATCTTGAATGCATTGCGACTTATACGCATCCATTCTCCTCTCCCATTCTCAACAAGGACATAAAGGCATACCTAAGCCTTTCGCTGATCCTGCGTGTGGAAAGGATTGAGAGAGGAAGGAAGGTTTCGGGTGCAAAGCGCTGTTGCTTGAGGTAAGCGATGCTTGCACGAGCCGTTTCATCGGTATCGCACACGATCGCCATCATATTACCTGCCAACACCTAAAACATTGCAATACCCATTCCACCGATCCCTGTTTGATTATTACTAGGATGTTTCCACCCGCTCACAAATCTCTGCAGGACAGAACACTGGCAATCTTTGTTCATCCTAGTAATTTGTATTTTTCTCAATTACTATCGGAAAAAAGTTAACGATGACGGCAGCCGATCCATATGGTAAACGTACCAGACCTATGGAATGACAGCACTGTGTTTCAGCACTTTTCTTGCTATTTTGCTAAATTTTGCGTTACTTACCATTCGCTTTCCACAAATGATCAATGCCAAATAAACTGGTGGTTTTCATTTCATTGTATGCATTTACGGGCTGCGAGTGCCAAAGAATGAGGGACAACTAGTAAAGTAATTCATAACTTAGCTTGTGAACGAATTTATATGCAAATTTGGAATCCATCAACAACACACCTTCATATACACACATTCATTTTACTACGCAACCAAACAGAGAACCGTTCGACTGGAAACTTTATAAATACGATGTGGCCGTTGATCGGGCAAATAAATGAACAACACTTAAGTGGAATACTGTAAAATTCGTTAATTTCGAGAGTGACCGTGTATTAAATGCAATGCAGCGGCAGGCTATTACAACACCGATGGCAAATTCTGAAAAGAAGAAGGAATCATAAAACAAAGTGAATGAAAATATGTGGATGCAGCAAGACGTTCATACAAAATCACTACTGAAAAACAGACTTATTTTCAGAAAAATTTCAAATGATCGAGGACCTTCGAAGTATTACGGCCGAATTACTTGCGAGTGACATAAGCATGTAAGAAGCGATTCTTGAAAGTCATTTATGAAAACCTATGTAAAGATGTGCGTGAAACCTTGGCAACAGCGAGGCTATAGCGTCGATGCGAAGGCCGGCAACAGTCAACAAGTCGGCCGTAAATACGGCCCGTAAAAATCCTTTTAAGGCTGTCGATGGCATCGTTGCGTCTTCTCTCCTCGCGATCCCCTCCAATATCGGCCAACTGTTCCATCACCACACTCAGCGCTGATTCAATATTCTTAAAGCTTTCTTTCGATTCGGCCACCTAAACGAAATAAAAACCATCATCCGAGCGTTGCTAGGGAATCCTGATCAAAACTACGCTCAACAAACAAACAAAACAAACAAACATGAATGAAAACCAGCCTACTTATATAAATAGAAAATTTTTGAGCTGCTACGTTCGACGCACAGCCACCCAGCCAATTTAATATCAACAACATGCCTGCTTTTCCAGCAGTCGCCACTGAAACTGAAATTATAGTCTTCATTTTGGTATACAATGATATACACAAGAGCCACCAGCAACATCCACTTTAATATCACCTGATCATCTTGTGATTTTGCGAATGGCTTCCAAGTATGTGCCCACTGCAATATAGTTCACATAAATTGGAGGCCTCGCACTTATATTCAGTAAAACTCTAATGGCACCTCACTATTCCGAGACGCAGTCGAGGCGACGTTCGTCAGACTCGTTCAATGTAAAGCCTTTTAAACTGGCAGAATTATTCCCGCTGGCTGCTTTCTACTACACACACTGCCCGCTTCATACACTTCTGACTGTTTAGACATCAAGTGCACATTTATCTACAATCAATAGTCATCTCAGTACCTCGCAAATGGGCTTTCAGGATTTTCTTCAAACAACCCTCTCTTCGCTTCTTCTCTCCTAGAACGTCCCAGAATCAATTCAATATATTCCCTTCAGCTTTCATAATGAAGAAACAGATGAAATGTATCTTCACGAAATCTGAACGACTGAACGATAGAACTACATAAGTGATGAGTACAACATAAACCACAGCTTACTTCCTACACGAGTTCCAAGTCTATTTGTCAATTCTTAGGGAAGTAAGGTTTCTTAAATGTGCACATGGAGAACGATGGGTGGGGAAGAGCATTTAAAGCAATTGAGCTATAAAATAACGAAAATCGGATCTCTTATAGGAGTGTGGTAAAAACTAACAGATAGTGCACCGAGAGTTCACCACTGTAGTAAAAACACAACGAATACAAAATTAGCGACTGCTCTAATACATATTTACCATTATTTGCTGGGGATCTACAAAAGTGGCTTTCCTGGTGATCGGAACTGCAAAAGCATGCTTCGAGTTTTTATAAACACATTGGGGAATAACTGTGAGGAATCTCTAACGTCCATGGGCAAAAATGCAAAAAAAGCGCAAGAATTTCAGCTCTCGCGACTTGATTTCCACACTTCAGTCCATCGGCGAGGGGAAAGGCAGTATTGGCATCTTCACGTGCACGTTCACGAAAAGATGGACACTATTCGTATTCGAACCGCCACAAAACCTTGGGTAACGCAAGAGAAATTCCCATGTGAAACTCGCGAAGATTTTCCGAAGGGCGATCCAAACCAAGGTACGGATTCACGAACATTTAATGCTATAAGCTATTCTAATGAAACCAAGTCAGGATTATTCTGAAACAAGCAACTCATACAAAAGCTTTGGAATCCTCAAGTAAGAGCAGTTTCATTCGATGGGACCAAAAATCAGAATGATACGATTGTAATATGGATTTGAAGAGTTTAAAAATTTTCACGTCATCACCTTTTCAACTCAAGGAAACAGGTGGACTTATCTTCCCTCTTCCTATCGTTTCTTACACACGAAGCAAATCTCTGCAAAACAAATAAAATCATTTTTTGAAACGAGTTCAACAGACGATTAGCCAAACGAGCTAGAATGCTGAAATAGCACCTTCCCTGGCATTCTTTTTAATCTGCCACAAAACTGAAATACTGCCGAAGCAGCACAGTTAGGACGAAAGACTTCAGCTAATGAAACCTGTCGTTCTGCATGTTCCAGGTTGTCGTGTTCCTTTTCAAGCAAAGCCTTCTTTGAATCGACTACTTCGGTGAGATGCATCGCGTCGTATGTGCTGCGTTCGATAGCAGCTTTCTTCTAGAAAAAGCCGCCTGAATGCCGCGATGAACCCTTTTACAAAGGTTTTTTCCCAGCCGCGATGGACCCTGTTACAAAGATTTTTTCCCAATCTTCTTTTGTTCATAATTCTTTCCTCCACAATTTTATACAACAACCATTACTCAGAGAGTAATTAAATAACTAAAGTGATTAAAACGTGGGCAAAAAAAGCATTTTCTGCGCTTTAGTCCACCGAATGTAAGCAGTCTTCAAGAAGTGATTGTGGGTACACTTTCAATTTTTAGATAATAAAGAAAATGGACGATGCATGAAAACGGTAAATAAAATGCCTTTAAAAAATTCAACTGTAGCATCACCGCACGCTATCAACCCTCATCATATCGAGCCTAGCCTTTCATATAAACAAAGCTCACACAATTCTCTAATCGAGTCATGTAGACATTACGCAACTGTTATCACACTGATATCAAAAAATCAATTACTTTACGTGAGCACTGCACCTTCAATAACTTAACTATGGGAAGATGACTGCGAAATGATTCAAGTTCAAGGTGCAGATTCACCTTCACATACTACACATTAAGTATGTGCAACAAGCGCCCACATCAAGAATGGGGATAAGTGGAGATGTCTAACGATTGTGCAGATTAATCGCAACTTGATGGCTGACGGTACTTTTGCACTGATACATATTAAAATAAGCCGACTTTAGCCCATTTTGATGTCAAGAAAATCATATGAAAAACATAAATTTCACTAAAATCATCCAGCAATTACTGCAGCTAAAATGTCTTCTCATGATGCATTATTCGTTGAATCGACAAATATGGTGGGAACCCCTCCGTTGGACGAATTAAGCAAAAAAAAAAAAAAGCTGTCCCAAATAGGACTCTAGAAAAAATAAACAAGAACATTAAAAAAGATACGTTGTTGATGCGTTCCATCTGTTCGACGAATAACCTCTGCTGGAATCGGAGATCGGTTTGATGCGCATCCCTCTGTTCTTTGATCGAACGGAGCTCGCGATTCAGTGCTCCACATCTCTTGATCGACTCGTCTTTCAGAACGTTGTATTCATCCACCTTAATTATTCGCCCTCCTAAGGAAATTCATCGAACAATATACATATCGTATCCAATTTATATCACAAAGCCATTTGTTTTAAATGCCCACATAAGAGCAACAAAGAAAGAAATGGGAAAGAACTACATGATCTGCACTAATTGAGGACCACGAATATCTCACTTGTTTTCTCGCCAGACAGGATCAGAAAATGTCAACTCTATGAGGGCAAGTGACCATCACCAGTCACATCCAATCTTCGACGGCAATGAGACGAACTATCTTCAATCTATGATACGACGATGACATTTGTTGACTGGATTATCTTCTTGCCACACTCTTCATCTTTCAAATCAAACGCAGTATCGAAGCAACCAAAGCATTCTAAAGGCATAGCTATCAACCTCTACCTCCCTTTCTAGGTTGATAAAGTGTGCCATTTGTCCAGTTCCCTAGAGACTGCTAAGAGCTTGTATCCGCTCACCTCCACAATTTTTAAAAGATCGAGCAAAGAGGCGTGTCACAAAAGTCGATTTACAAGCCTTCATATTCATGCAATTAAAGATATAATGCTACAAACAGCGACTATTAAAACCTCTTGTTTGCCGTCTTCCAATTTCCGATTAATTTTACCAACAAATTTAACTAACAGAAAGTTCAGTGCACAACGGCACACCGTAAAACGTTGACCGTCACTCCCCTTGATTATGCAAATTCTTTGCGAAGTTGTGAACTGCTAGAAGCTTTTCCTCAATAATATACCCTTCAGACTATAAACAGTATGCCTATGACCAAGGTTTAATAATTTGTTATGAGCAAAGATATTACATGAATAATTATATAAAAGTATATGTTGCAGACAGGCACACCACATCCGAAAGGAAAGAAATCCACATTTTTCCTCTAATTCGGAATAACACTTATGCTTCACACCTTGGCCAGCTCTTGACATCACGCTGCACTAAGCAAACGTCATGAACTCGTTTAGTAACGATATAAAGAAAATGTATATAAGCGTTGAACACCTGTACGATATTTCATCGCGCAATCAGCGTTCCCGCCACGTTTTACAACCACTACTTACATTGTGCATAAACAATTGCGCATAACGCATTTCATTTAACACCATAGTAAAAAATACATGCTTGCAATTAAATTTCATTGAGGTCTGAATGGCTCCTTCAAACTTCATTCTTACCTCATTCAAACATTTTATGAATATCTCTACTCATCTGCAAACATCGAGGGAAGATCGTCGCTATCAATGCTTTAAACTTCTCTTCAAGAATCCAGAGGCATCCTAGCCTCACTTCAACAGCAGAGAAACTTTCGGTGACCTTATGGCCATGCAGGTGCGAAAGGGCGCCATGCGCACATGCCTTATATGCATTCGGCGCCAAACGCTGCAACGTGGCTTCGAAAAACAACAACACGTTCGCTGAGGAGATAAGCTGTTGTCCTCAAAACCCTAAGGATACTATAAATGAGTTCACTGTTGAAACATCTCATAAAAATTCACGTAATATACAAAACTTTGCACAAAATTTCATATAAATTCATGACTGACAACAGATGAAGAGGTGAGGTGGAAGAAATACGCAGCTGCTCTGGGCCAAGAGTTCATATGTGTTACAATTCATATCTCTGCGGCAAAGCTTCGAACCGTCAATTGAAAAAAGCGATGGGTACTGATAAGGCTGAGTTCGCTAAACAGCGTTGATTGCGAACCAAGGGCCATGAATACAAAACTGACAATAACCAATAAGGCCGAATTAAGTGCAGATTTATCCTGCTACCGCGGATTGTCTGCATCAAGTTTTGTCAGTTACAACCTCAACCTGTACCAGCGCGAGAATCGAACGTGGGATGCCGCGCAATGTTTGCACTGAGCCACGCATATAACATGCTAACTATGGACTCCCTTGATGCTTCTTTGATCTCCTGGATACTCTACCGAAGGGTCCGTAAGGTTTGGCGGAGAAGCATTAATAAAGTGAATTTCCATATTAAAAAAATCTGTTACCTTCGCAACAAAAATAAATGAATCAATCAATCAATGTTGGACTAAAAAAAATATAAGACCGCTGCAAGTTACTAAAAATGTATGACTTAGAGGATATGAAAAGTAAATTCGAACTTAACTGCTATACTTTATTTCCTACATACCAAATATCCACTCGGCATGACGTCTACTGGTAGAAAGGCAGTGTTGCCCGAGCGGTTCAGCACCCAGCAGAAAGAAAAAAAAAAGTGAAATAAACAAGGCAAAGGATGTGACGTTACTACTGTAACAACTAATTTGCCACCTTTCATTCAGTTCTGTTAATCAGATACAATGTATCTACTCTTTGATACAAAGATATAATAAAGAGAAGATAAAAGGTATCTACCCTTTACTTGAGAGAGCCAATGATAAGGACCACCTCGGAAAATTCTTCCATTAAACAACGACCTCCCTTATCGAAACCACATTTCACTGACTAACTACACTTGTTCCAACTGTTCGTAGGCTGCACCGATGAGCAAATAACGCAAACCTGTGAGTCGCTCAGCTGGAGTTCAAGAGATTACGATTTGGCGTCACGGTTAGCTTCGCACATCGCTTTCTTCTTCTCGACTTCCCTGAACTGCGTTAAATGAGAGGAAATTAAACATTTGAAGGGAATCGTATTTGTCATTGGCTAGAAGGCAACAACCCTATCGGCCACAAGATGTCGCCGATCTTGAGTGAAATCAGAAGTGGTGTTTTTAAATTGGTGAAAACTTTCTAACTTGAACGATTGGGCATACGTCTAAACAAAAAACATCTCTCATCCCGCATTCACCGACATCGAAAAGATCCCTCAAATAAACCACCAACGTTATTCTTCCCTTGCAAGAACCATTTGTATATCACCACACTTCAACGAGTTCAAAACTTTCAGAAGAATCGAATACATTCACCAAGTGATACAAAGATTTACCCTCACTTTACCGTCGACGCTTGAACTGTCCACCGCAACGATTACTGCAACTCTCACAACAAAAACTAAATTCTTAGGGCCGGAAGAAACTTTCTTTACAACATCACGATCCAGCAGCAAGCAAATTCGTTTTTAATGACATTTACGAAGGAAAAAGGAGCTCTAGCAGAAGGTCTCTCGAGGCTGAATAAGACAAACAAGAGAATAGAAATGAGACGTATGAGCGATGAAATGTTTTGGTGATTCAGTTCCCCCTCTAATACCCTATTGTCCGGTCGAATACAGCAGCGAATAATTTTTTTCCTAACCGCAGAATTATAGAAGAAAAGGATTCTGTAAGGAAATACACTGTTAAGTGATTAATCTGGTGCGTGGAAACACAAATGCACTTCGTGCCACGTTAACCTTCCTACAAGCTTTGGACCTGTAACAGGAGAATTCAGGTGCTATCATGGTTTCCCGAAGGATATCGACTGGATGTTGAAGGGAAAATCCAGCCTTGCCATCGTTGATGCTACAGGTAAAGAAAGATATTTTATGAAAGCAAGGTTGAAAAATCATAGCAAACCAGAAGCGTTACTATGAAATATGCCGCAACTAAACGACGTACGAAACGATATTTAAGAAGAAAAACTATCAGTGATAAAATAGCAATGTTATTCACCGCTAATCTCAGCGTACATACTCCAGTCAGACGGAGTATACACACCCCAGCATATCCACTGCCTCTCTTCTATAACTCATGTTCTGTGTTTCCAGGCTGCATTTCTGTTCCATTCGATGATCTTAATGACTTTCGCGAACAAAGGCCTAGGCAAGTAGACGGAAAAGTCATGTAAGTAAGAAGAGGCGATTTCCTGATACACTGTATTTATATAAGTAACAGCACTAGCACACTGCCCGAAAAGGACTGCTCAGAAAATTTCCTCGGCATCCGCTGTGCAAGTGGGTGTGTACTGCTTCCCAGTATCATCAACCTTCATCCAGAGCATAAGCTGGAGGTAAAACGTTTGAGTACCAAATAGTAAAACTCTTGAAGTTTTGCTTATACAGAAAACCGACAGCTTCAACAGTTCAAAGGACGCCATCTTCAAGTTTCCTTTTCCGCCTTTATTGCTAAGATGGGCTATAATTTCAGATAACATCATACGACAGCTCATAGACTAAACGAGCGAGCAGCTGAAAGACCTTGAAGACTAGCAATGCTACCCCCCTCCCGGGAGTTAATTATACTTCAGAGAAGCCTTTGTTAAACAGATGGGCTTCTACTTTCACCGTGCTGCTGCATAGTAATTCTACAACATCTATAGAATTTATACAAGCAAAAATTATAACAGACATTTGCGAACAATAATTCAAGTTTCCCTACATGGTCGATATTCTCAGGCATTTCAAGAAATACAACCAACGAAAATATACAGCACGCTGAATTACGAAAGAAATTTGAACAATCTCTGCCTCATCAAATGCTTACGAAATTTTAATCAAGAAGGCTCTCAACATAAGAATTCTTTGGCCAAGGACTTTCGCTTATTTAAAAATTAGCGACCATTCCCTATTTTCAAACGAGCCGGCACTGCAAAAAGACATTCACACTGCTGTCAGCAAATTAAGAACGATAAAAATTGGACGTAGATCCATAAAACAACCTGCTTACCACAAAAACTTTCTGCCACTAGTGAACTCATCAAAGTGCCTGCGCATCGCGAGAGAAATATGTGAAATGTTGCATTACAATTTCCCAACACATGCAAGCGTGCTTTACGTCAAACTATTAGAGCATTCTACCGCTCATCTACCCTGCAAACATCGTGGAAGACACTCAGTGAGGAAGAATGAAATTTATGGTAGTTCACTTTTCACTGCGCATAAACCTCAGCCTTGAAATCTCAACTTCCCGTTCCTTCCTGGACGCCACTATGAAAGTGCAACGGTCTCCGTTACAAGTTCTTAGCAACCTCTATCTAAAAAGAAACGAAGGAAGTGCATACGATAATCTCTTCTCTACACCGTTGACCTTCTCCCTATGGGCATCGGCGATCTTTTGTACCGTGTTGCGCACCTTCTTAGCAGTGCCAAGTTTACCGCTGATGTGTCGCATCTTTTGTTCCACAGCGATGTAGCAAACCTTTTGTTTGTTCATTTCACTCTCCTGAAATCCAACAAATACATAACTCCGCGGAGGAAAGAAGGCCATAATTAAGGAACATGAAATGTTCGGTTTTTCTACTCAGACTTTCCTTGATTCCAATATATAGCTGCTCAGTCTTTAGAACATTCATTTCAGTGGGAGGTACTAGAAAAAATATGGAAAAGAGGCATCTGAGCGAATTTTTTTATAACACTTCATCATGCATGATGGCACCTTACATTCATAAATAAATATGCATATGTATATATATATATGTATATATATATATCGTAACTACCAACATTTGCGTGCACGTACACATACAGTATATATACAAGTATATGTACAATGTGTGTATACAGCATTATGTATGTGTATAGTGAACCAAAAGATTGAGGACGATAAATAAATTCAGCAAGAAAATTGAACTGTCTCCATCGCATCGCATGCACCGCCACAGGGCACACGGGCTGCGTGCATATCTATGTACACGCATGCACGTATAAACACCAAATTACTTCGGACAAAGACCTCGACTCAATTTTTCAGAAATTGTCCAAGAATGATGTTGCCGTTTTTCTAAGACATGGGCCTGTGTTTCTGAGATGTGCACAAACAAACTAGAAAGTAGTGGTAAGCGAAAACCTTGCTGATGGCTCGCCTTTGCACTTCATGCAGCTCGCGCTGCAGCTTCTTATGCTCCGATGTGATACCGAGCAGTGCCTGGTCACATCTCTTCTTCTCCTCAGTGAGCTGCTGCAGCTCATGCTTCCACTCGTTGGCTGCCTCAACGGCATTTGATATTTCTTTCTCCAAGTGGTACAGCTTCAGCAAGTGAAGATCGCATTCCTTCGATCCCTGAAGTTCATAGCACTGAGCAATTCAGTGACTAATTCCAACATTCAAGGTAGTGGACTCTCATTAGTCTTTGTCAAAACCTTTATCACCAACGCAAATCGTCCAGTACTGCTGCTAACGCTGTCTGTGGTCTGGAAGGCGCGCACATCGAATGCGATCGGATCGAGCAATGTCGGTGCGTAGCAGAAAGTACTTTGGACACGTGGGATTATCTATCACAACCCAACAGCTATGCATCGTTGTTATTCATGTAATCTTCCTAACCGGTGCCGTTTATCATCAATATCATGCAAAATATGCCCGGTGCGAAAGTACCATCAGAGCACGGGCAACAATTTCCTAGGTATAACGAGCAAGAATATACGCACAGGTACGCGTGTATTCCTGCCCATTTTCAAATAATTATTTTCATGATTGCGATGATTAACCAATTTGCTACTTTTTATTTCTGCGCGTCTGTTGGCCAATCATTAAATAAGCGCTTACGCGGGCGAATTGTATTTGAATATCTCACCGGTCGAATTTGGAAATTAATAAGATTAAAATCCATATATTTAGAAAGACGCAAAGGGAAGGTCGTCTCTCACACAAAGCCTCGTCGTACTTCATGACTATGCAGCGCCACAAATTACAATGACGGCAACGCGAGAACTGAATGAATGTGTTGCGCAAATTTTTTGATGTTCACCTATTGCATATAAAAGTGTTCATTTTTGCAAAAGTTTGAGCTGATGCTCCGACACTCGTCACTGACAGAGCTATTGAAACTGTTTCCTAGAATTCACTGTTCCATAATTCGGGGATTTTATTGGAATTAAATTAAATCACACGAGCCGTGCTCACAGCATTATTTGAAATAAAAACGTCCTTTCTAACCCAACTTATGCAGCTTTCCATAGTGGACTGAATATGGTGGATATTATAGGGTACCACCGCTGAGGGTTGTTTCTGATGGCTACCATTATACTGCCATTTGTGAATAGTCTTATTTCATACTCTTACCGATAACTTGTTCCCTTAGCAGCGAATCAACGTGCCTACGCCTTCCTCAGTGCCCAGTGGATAGATCTAGAAGCCGAAATGTTCCACCACGAATAAACGATCCTCACTCACTGCTCCGTGCTCGTATATACGGCTAACACCACATTACTGGAGTACTATCTAAACTGCGTTTGCACAACAACTCACGCTATTCTATTCACCTTTGCTGCTACTGTGAAGAATGAATAATGTAAGAAGCGATACATACCAACTGGCGTCTCATCGCCTCATATCGTTTAGCTTCCTCCTTCTCTATCACTGCCTGCCGCTTCTCGTGGGCGATTTCCCGTCGTTTTGCAAGTATTACAACTGACGATTCCTCTCGCTTGATGAGTTCCTCCTTTTTCTGTTCATACTCAGCTTTGTACTCACACGACCTAAACAAATACCCCATACAGCGAAAAAGCAAGACTTATCCAAATTAGCAGTTTTTCTACCTAACGTGCCATCAAAATTTTTAAAAAACCATGTGGTCAGCAGCAAGTTTCAGCAAAAATGCTGACAGGAATTGCACGAGACAAGACTTCGAACGCATACCTCAAACTGCTCCCGTGGCATATCAGAAATCTCACCCGACCGCATATTCCACCTCTCATTTTCATACACTTCGTCGAGATATTACTTCCACTGTGTAATGAAAGTGATATGTCCGCGAAGGCATCATCTGATGATGACAATTGTTAACAACAATGATTATAATAGTAATGACGACATCAATAATGATCATAATATTAGCTATAAAAATAATTACAGTAAAACAACTACGTGTTCATCTCCCGCTTGCCGCTAGCCTCAGACAAACCCCACCCGGATATTCGTAGGGAAAAAGTGGGATCTCATAGCTGCGAGACTGGGCGATGTGCAGGCCACCCTAGCTCATGCGGTCGAGGACTCAGATGGGCACTCTATTTCAAACTGTCATACTTAAGTAAAGAGAACTTAAGTTTTGTGACAATTGTGAAGAAAGAGAACCCAATGAAATACCGAGATATCTCTTCAAAAAGCTGCATGCGTTGCTCTGGCGTGTGCATGGCGAGCTGCTCGACCTGACCCTGATAGATAAGAAAGTTCTTCGCCTCTATGAAGATGCCAAGATGTTGCAGCACACTTGAATACTCTTGCGCCGTCACCACCTATAAATGTTGCACTTCTTTGCGTGATCACTACTTCCAACATCAGCGAACTAATTGTTCCATGTTCGATCATAGTGAAAGCTTCGTCTACAAGATTGCAGGAAAACAAAACAACTGTAAGCAGCAGTCATACGTATGAAATAAGTGCACTGCAGAAGAGCAAAAGCGGTACCTACTTAGCAGTACAGTAAGTACTTTATCTTTGCCGATCTTTTTGCTTGACATTAAACGCATTCAGTTTCTTTTCAAGACCAGAAATACAGGTGTTGCGAACTGTTACCTGTCCAGTTAAGAAACTCGCACACTCGTTTGATGTCAGTGACTGTTTTAAGGGCGAAACCCGGACCAAACGACAATTAACAAACGATAAGATAGACACTTGGTGAACCTTCGAAAAACATCAATCACGCATAGTGCGCACGTTTTTAACGATGACATTTAATTTACCTTCTATCGACATCGAGTCACTCTTCCCAACTCATAAAACTCGCTCTATTAAATCTTAATTTACCTGCCCCCCAAAACAACTGACACCTCAGTCATCATATCAGTAAAATAAACAATCGTCGAAAAACAATGCAACAAACAACTCACTTTCGAGTCGATAGAAAACTCCGACCCACTCGCTGAGATCCTCCTCATAAACGAACGCATCTGATTGTTGTTTCCGTAATTCATCGTTACGGAACAGCTATTCGCTACCGGTTTCTCAGAGGATGCACCGTGGATAAGATCCCAAAAAAAAATGCATTTTATTCGTCAATTCCTGGCTACACATCAAACTGAACGATGGATCAAAATACATCATACGCGACCATTTCGAGTGTTTGTACTAAGGCCGTATATCAATTTTACAACAATTCTGTGAATTGTCTATACCGCGGCTGATCAGTGATCATATAAAGTTTCTCGGAACGACAATCTCTTATAAAGCAAATCACAATACCATAGAAATTATGGCTTCATCAGAAGTAGCTCAATTCATGCGATTATTCGACCGCATCAATCAGGAAAAACTAAAACGAGAAACAAACTTCATTCATCCCATTTTTTCTTGAAAGCATCCCGACCGCCCTTAATCTAACAATGGTCAGGTAACTTCTGATAGATGAAGCAAGCAACTTACAAGGAGTTTCTTCACTCGAAGATTCTTCTTGCCTTCTCCTAACACGAAATACACCGCATCCATGAGATTCGACTTTCCTGCAGCAAACTTTCATACTACATTTATCAATAACACAAAGCAAATTTCAGGCCTCATGAAAGCCATTTCGGTATATGGAAAGTGGACATTTTTAACAGTGTTATAATGACAAGTATAACTACCATAGCATAATACGCTATTAAAGTACTAAAGCAACGTGTCAATAATTATGAAAGCATCAAAGCCGAATATAATTAGAGTTCAACCTCAATTTTTTGTAAATTGAAGTTCGAGAGGTATTAAAGCAATGTTCGACTTCAATGATTATTGAAGTCGAACGTAATATGCATGAACTAACATTGTTGAAGCCGAAAATGCGTCATCCTTCAACTTCTTTCTATATTCTTATTCAGTTTTCTTAGCGAAACTACAGAATTCTAACGTTACATAAGGTGAACAATTTTGACAATCTAGAAATGGCATTCCTACCTGTACCCGCCCTTTGACCTAGTTTTTGAGCTAATGCACAACCTCACACTGGCATTTGCCAAAGTCTGGTAATTATCAAATGGTGTCTATCTGGTGAACACCCTTTCACTTGTCGCTGTCACAGGCAGTAACTCATGCAGCGGAAAACCACTTTAGAAGTTACTCTAGCAATTCTGATGTTAGATGGAAGTGAATCTCAACGATGCACAAGAACGAAAAATCGACGACGGCTGCCATTAGCAGATATGAATCCTGCAACATGATTCAGACGAGACTTCGATATAACATCCTTGTTAGAAAGTGGAACATTGTCCTCAATCAAGATTGGTTGTGATCACTGCAGAACAGAATCACTGCGAACCTGAACCATTGGGGCCAACGATCGCCGTGAAATTGGCGAACGGCCCGATGACGTGCTTCCCTTTATAGGACTTGAAGTTCTCCACTTCCAGCGACAATAAGCGTTGCATGTTCACTGCAATTTCTGCATTTTAATTGACTACCGATGATGAAACATTCTGACAGCATTCGTTCAAATTAATAGAAGCAACACAGGTAGATCAAAGACTTGCGAATGGAGCGGTAAGGCATGGACGCTGACATTTGACAGCATACTGGGAGGTGGGATTTTGTTGAAGAAGGATAAAAGGACAAAAGAATTCAACAATTCAAGGAAGAAAGAACATTTTTTATCGCCCCATGAAAAGGTAAAAACTTCAGAGAAGCATCCTGGAAGCTTTTACTCCCTTCAGTGATCACAATCCTGCCTCAATAATCAGTGAAGAGAAGCTGATCGGAATTGCCGATCCAGCTGCAGTCTATCACATACGAGACTGGAGGAATTTTACATACAAAACAAAATGAAGTGGGATGTGCTTCATTTGATGGTTTTGCTGGAAGATATTCATAAAGCAAATGAGCTCTTCTGAAAGGAAGTAACGAAAATATAAGTGATGGTGTCACTATTATAATGATAAAATAGAAGTAGAGATGATATTTGCTACTATGAATAAGGTGCTGCATGACAGAAAAAACACTCAAAAAGACAAGCGCGAATCTTTGCAACGACACATTTTAGATTTCGCACCTGTTACAG
>QEWY01002793.1:0-48619 GCA_006503575.1 Baylisascaris schroederi
GAAGCCTATACTCTGAAGTGCGAGTGTCAAGTACCATGGATCTGTGTCGGCCACTTCCTCTCGTAAATGTAGCAGTTGCAAAATCATCGTCAGCACGGTACTTCCCGAATAAAGTGAATATTCGGTTACCCTATTTACTAGCGATTTTCTGGAAATACAAAGAAGCTACATCGAATGAAAGTTTTCTTCTCTTTTCAGATTGCGCATAATTTGTGATGCGATTAATGTTTTGCATTGTTGAACTAAATTATACGTAGTTCAAGTGCCTTTGATTATAGCTTTATATGCACCCCTCCGGGCTTTACAGGGTTTACATGCAAAATCAGAAAACAATACTTCAGCATCGTTCGCTTAAACGAAAGCGTTCGCTTCCGTAGTTCATTCATTTAAGGTTTTCGAAAGCAGCAGTTTTTATATTTTGTGTTTTGTGTTTTTCGCCCACTATACACAACGATGGGTAGCTTTCTTGACCTGAGATCAGTCCGTTGACGGTGATGGGTTGTTTGGACAACTGACATTGCGGAAATGAAGGTACCTTGTGACCACCTTCCATCTATAAGTATAAGTTCATGACGAGCATCTATGGATAGGAGGTGCTATTTGATTGCATACGCAGTGAAATAGAAGTATCGCTTTAAAAACGCATTCATTGCTCGAATCACAAAATGCTTATTGTGAAGATCGTTGAATGAAGTGAGCACGATAAATGCACATCAATACTGAAGCAGCAGATGATCATCTTACATTCCGCGTGAAATCATCGTTACTTCACCTTTTTTATCTTCCCATTCATTCACAGTTCAATTTGCTTACTCTTATCAACAAATACCAATTTTTCGTTTGCACACAATTACCATTTATAGGCCCCCTTCTTTCATCTTCATAAAAGCNTTTTGAGCGCATGATAAAAAAATTGGAATAACCCATAAGAAAATGTGGATCAGAATATGGCAACTGTTGAAAGACAATATTTCAAGATCCCTTAAAAAGCCCCTTAGTTGCGTTCATAGACATGCCTTGAACATTTCAGCACCTCCTACTACTATTCTTCGAGAAATTCCCTTCATATGTCTGTTCACATGGAATTACTCGATGCAAAGGTAGAGTATTTTGCAGTATCTCTTGCGTATGGGGATTATTCGCTCCAACATCGTGCAGTAATAAATATTCCCTTTTTATTCACTTCTATTTTCACAGTAACTTTGAAATATGAAAAAAAATCTCACGCTCACCTCCACCTGTTTAGTTTCCTTTTTCTTATTGTATCGTGATTTATTTTCAACCTCCGCTTCAATTTTGAATCTTTTATTTTAAAGTACAAGCTTTTCACCGGGAAAAGCAGACTAATTTCCCACTGAAAGAGCCTTTTGCCCAATAATTAATCATAGAGAAAAATCAACAATATAATCAGGCGAATTACAGCTGGATTAAATATGGGATAGTGAAACGAACCTAATGATCTCTTCTGCGGGTTTCTCGACGTCGGCCCATGCGTTGTGTGAATTGTTGCTTGTCGTCTCATGGTCGTGCACTTTCTGCAACATTTACATCACAGTAAGTGTGCCCCAAATTTATAAATTTATGAGCATGCAAAGGTAGGCGACCATCGTTCCGAAAAAACGCAATTGCGAATGTGAATTTCATAAATTCAAAAAGTGACGTATATAACAGCAGAAAAAACGCAGATTCTTCACTCTTTATTAAATTTAATCGTTTCTTTCCAATGCTACGCCTTTCATATAGAAGGAAAACCCCGGCTTCGAACATTTTCAGTTCGATTTACTAGTGATATTTGAATAGCTTTTTAATGATCGCGCTTTATAATAGCGAAAGTTATCTAAATGACTATCTAAAATGAAGGAAACGTCTAAATGAAGCATTGTGTAAAAAAAACTAATCCGACTGAGAGGACAGAATCTCACTTTCGCCACCGTAGTTTTTGTGCCTGCGATGCTGTAAATGAATGCCAATGGGTACTCATGACTGGATTGTTCTTAAAAAAGAGTTTCCACTTGCTTTGCTAGAGTGCGATGCCCCGGTTATTTATTTTACTGCCCAAAAACGAAGATGAAATAGAACATTCAAAGTTAAATTCCCGTCGAACATCATAATGATGATCACATTATCACTTACACCTTGAGGTGTCTCCAGGTAACCTTTGAAGTGGGATTTCTTTTCTATCACTATGCAAATGCACTTTGTTCAACGTCACTTTCTTTTCGTATGACTGAAAGGTGTGCACTCGTGCAACGATGAAAAAACCAAAATGTCAACCGGAAGATCGCCTGATGATGAATTCTTTTTTCTCAAAAATAGTTCACCTCACAGATCAAAAATAAGTTAGATTATTTTGCGATGCCTCAGTGACACCTCTTAAAGTGGCAGCTTATCAAGGCCAAAATATCACATGCGCCAAATAATATCGTCAAAACATCTCGAAATCGGATTTTCCTTGCCGCCATAAACCCCCGGTGCAGAATGGGGGACGCCATAATTCCTGCTTCAATGAACATTATCGACAAATATCACTTAGGAAATGTAATATACTACATCCGCTCTAAATATGAAATAACTGCTTGAAGATATCAGAATATTTCTTGCAGTTCTCTTCATTCCCATTAAATGACTCCACACTATATTTTGCGATTCCTATACTTGCAATAATTGATTACATTTTGCAAACTGAATGCAAAACGATACAATGAAATGTTTTCAATCTATATTTATAATTGTAATCATACTTACAATGTAGTTTAAAGTTTACAATTATATTTTGCAAAACGGAAGAGTTTTTGCAATAATTTATGAACATTTATCACTAACAGAAATTTTTATGCCGTTGATCAGCATATCCATTCAATGCAGCGGGTTTCGAATATTGACAACTGGGAGCGCAATTTTTTATGGGATATTTCTGAAGCCTGAATTATCATCCTGCTGTTGATTTTATTGCAGTATATCAGTTTCTCTTATCATTCTCTTTACAGTGCAGATTTGAACATTGCCATAGATATAATAACGCTTTGAGCACTAACCGAGCACATATGATTGTGATTTTCTTTCTTTTTGGTGGCATGCACCTGTTTGTTGCGTTATTAGATATTAGACTTGATGATGCTCATTTTCTGTGTTGTTACACGCGCAATAATTTTATCCCTTTTTCAATGATCATTCCTAGCCGTTCCCAACTTCTCTGAATCCTCAATAATGTTTGTCTGCCATTCCGCGCCCACATACCGTTTCATTGCTTCAAAGGTTACTGCTATTCTTTCCTCCGCTACATGACTTCTGAAACGCCTCTTACAAGAGAAATTTCATCACTTATTTAGAAAACTCAGATTTGGGAAGCACAGAATATTTGAACTTTGTTTAATTCCGAGTCTGAATGATTTTTGATTACCACTACGAGGTAGAAAGCAAGAACTCGAAAAAAAACACGTCATTACTTCAAAAGAAAACTGCCTATGAAACGACTCTTATTGAACATAATCAATGGAAGCTCTATATTGACAAGGGGAAGTTACTTATAAAAAAATGATGAAAAAAAAAGAAAAAGAAGAGATTAAAACTGGCAATGAACAGCACTGCTGCTTAGCAAATGGCAGAAAACTTGGCGTAAACATTCCATAAAATTAAAATCGCTCTGTGAAACATATTGCAATATGCTCTTCATTGCGGATTTTGCTTCCATAAATCCGCTTCAGTGATGGAATTGAAAATCGCAGAACTGATTGCAGATGAAGACGGTCGAGGAGTGGAGGCACCACCCCGTGCTATATTGCACTCCCTCGTTTGCTCCTAGCCATCGAATTTCGTGCCTCCGGTTTCAGCAGCTGCCATAGTGAAACTGCCTGGAGATATATAGGTGAAAGCATGCATGTTTATGCACAGAGACATCTTGTTGCTAGAGTGTGCTCTGCAAATGCAATTCCGCGAAAGTGATGAAGGTTGTCTCAGATGAGAGCATGAAAAGAGGTGAGGTAACCAGAGAATTCTTTGAAAAGCGAGTTGCAAGAAACGGACATTGATGTACAATTGCGCAAATGTTGAGCGGATAAATACAAATGACACGGTAGGTAGGCTGATAAACACTGCTCAGTTCCATCTTGGCTCTCCACCTCCTTCTTATCCTTTCCAGGCATGCCGAGCTTTGACAGATCAGGTGCAGGAGTCGCGCTATCTCCTTCCACTTCCCTCACATATTGGCAAACGTATCTGCCCTCTAGAGCATTCCTCCATTGACCCTTTATCATCTTCTCCGTGCTTTCAAGTGAAAGTATAAGTTAGAACGCAGGTAGATAAAAAAAACCCATCTAAACCATTGAAGGCACTTTTTATTGTCTCGCAAGTACAAATCATGATCGTTGCAGATCTGATGCTTGCACAAGCAGAAACACATCTGAAATACGGAACAGGAAAACAAATTTTCTCATTTCTGCTCTAGATGGGAAATCAGCTGCGGGAAACTGCTGCTACGCCTGCCGATTGAGGAATGCAAAGGATAGTAGTGAAAAGTATTCCCTCTGTGTCCATGCTGCGTGCTGAGATAAAGTATTTGAGGTAAAGTTGTTGGAATCAAAACATTGCTGACCATTCCTTTCATCGCCATCCCTTCCATCGTGTTAGCTCTATCATAAGCAGTTTGTTTGAGAGAAAGTAATATTTGCTGATGTTGGGTTCTTATTAGGACTTGTTTACGCCAAGATTCATTCCAATGCCTTGCAATGTCCGTCATGCTCCTACTAAAGAAGTACTTTGCAAGTTATCAGCATAATCTCGACACGACCAAGGCGTAAAGCGTAACAATTTAGCGCACTGTTCACAAAATTAGATATTTTTAAGGGGCTTGAGAGTACCGAAAACGGTGTAGAATCGCGGGCGATATTCGAAAATGGCCCGAACTTGTTATATCATTATCAGATTGATCTGAATGAGTTCACGCTATTCTGGAGGCAAGCCCAATCGAATTAATTCATCCTTTGTTTGATCTTATTTCGATCAAACCTTCGCTGTTTAAAAGAGTATTCGTTGTTGCACATCGGATCACAAGCTCAATTTCATGCTCACCATTCATCTGAGCGTTTGTAAAGTGATATGAAACGTATTGAATCTACGGTCTTAAACCACTATCGCACAATGAGCCATCATTCGATACCTCATTAATATTTTCCATTATGAATTCAAAACAAGATAGCGATGGTTTTCGTTGACCAGAGATTATCAGAAGGTGCATCGTGTGGCAATGGAAAAGCAGAAACGAGAACTTGCAACGATTCATAAATCCATTCCTTTCATTCAATGTTTTCATTCGTTCGCCGAAACCACTCTCATACTGAACGCAAAACTGGCGTTCTCAGATTCCGCAAGGGTGAAAACAGGTTGGAATACTATGCGCAGCATTGTTGGTCACGAGGCACTGACCAAAACAGTCGCTTTTTCTGCAACCACTGTGGTCACTCGTCACCGTCACAGTGAACCTTGCATAAGTCGGCCAATGCGGATTTTTTATTTTTTAGTTTTTCTATGAAAATGCTCATAATTTCCACACCTCGTTCAGAGCAGCAGCAATTGCATTGCACATGAGGTTAGAATACATATTGCTTGAAAACTTTTGCTAATATTCCCTAGTATCTTTTAATTTCACAGACGAAATGACCGAATGACTAGCTACTTGCAAAACGACCATGGGGTAATGATTTCCTTAGAATTATTTTTTTGGCATTTACTCTGCTCAGATCAATTTCTCATCCATTCATTTTGAGCCTTATAGGAAGAACAGGATGAGAACTAAGCGAAAATTCGAAACTGAAGTATTTTCTGATAATCAGCAATCTTTGCTTGTTAATTTTATTTGTAACACTGGCGTACGCCGTGAAATGTGTTTTGATTAACACTCTCCGCACATTGCCTCTTGTTTCAGTATCATTGATTTTTGCGAATTTTAGTGATTATTGTAAGTTAATATCCCCCCTCCCCCTCTCCAGCCCTCTCCTCCAGCTGAAAACAACAACATCAGGATAAAGAATTGGATGTGCGACTGCGAAACCAAGTTGCAGAAGGATAGCCTACCAGTTCACTCAAGCTTCGACTTTAAAAATAAAGTAAGGTTACATGGACTAGTTGGAGGGGAAATGCGATTGAGCGTACGAGAGAGAGGACATTCCAAAGGAGCCAGGTGAATCCTTCATGAATACTGCTTTTCGCCTGGTCGAGCTAGGGAGCGATAATTCATAACTAAATGCTAAACGAAGGTTATCGACCATAGTTTCGACCTTCCAAGATTTTTCCTCCGAATTTTAGGTAGTAGCCATATGTATATCATATATTGGGAGTCTCACATTGTGACTAGATCAAGTGTCTTGCATTGTGACTTGACTTGAGGAAGAAGATATCGTAACTCTCAAATGTGTGTGATGATCAGCCAGCCACCCATCGTCTATAAAGATTACTGCATTTGTGGAACATGGTGCAATCTATCCACTCATCAATCGCTTCACAATTATGAGTCCGCGCGTTTCACATTGTGTCAATGGCCTTAGTGACGAAAGAGAAATGAGCGAGAGCGAGTAAGGAGATGGAAAGAAAGGAAAAAGTGATTTACGACGAGGAGAATAACGCATGTTAGACATGCAAAGTATGAGAAACAGAAGAATAAATAGCACTTTAGAAATGAGATGGCAAAGAAAATAACACAGTGCGGTTGAATGATGTTCGGAAAACTCCTTTCAAGTGAACTTTCGAAAGTGGGGATGAAAAGAGACGAAAAGAAATACGAAATAATGTTCAAGTTTATTGTATGATTTATTTAGGTTAAGGTCAACCGCATTACTCCTTTAATGCAAGAGAATTCTCTTTTCACGATTCTATCTTCTCGTGTTCAATAATCCTTTCAATTAGAAATGTTTCTTTAATGATATCTGTGCAAATATTTATGTTTTGTTATTTCTCGCTGTGAACTTATGCAAATGTGGCGTTATTCATATTCGTTCAGTGTTGTTGATTCTCTTCAATTAGTGTCATACTTACTTTATGTCTTTTCGACAAACCAACTTCAGAGTCTTAGTAATTAGAGAACTATGGTTCATCCCTTATTGTTAGAAAATAATTCCCTTCGTTCAAGGATCGCTATGATCGATAGTTTCTAATTCGCTGGTATTAGTCATCTATATATTCGGGATGCGAAATTACGACAATATTTGAAATCGCTTGCAGCATCCACGTCGAAGATCATCACTGAGTACAGTGGGGCGAGATGTATTTCTATTACTCAAATTTCGATGAATATGCACTGAATTTTATAAGATCATGCCTGATCTTCATTATACTCAAAGAGCATTTGCATATGGTTACATCGTTAGTTGATGTTGAAGATCCTCATGTTTTCGGCACTTCGATAGAGGGTATCTTTTGAGTTGTTCTTCAGATGCCTATTCCGGATTTTGGGTTCTTAATCTCGTTGAGCGCAATTCATTCTCCTTCGCATTGTTCGGCTTTTATTCAATTCACCTACTTAAATTTATTTTATTTCGCATATTATGCCGAGAATTTACTTAGTCAACTTGTGAAATTCAAATAAACGGGCAGTGTGACGCTCATTTGCAATCTTCAAAAATTGGTTTAAAGTGAATGAACTTCGGAAGTGGTCAACAAAAAAATAAAATATAAAGAATAGTTCATTTATTTCAAAGCGTGGCCATTCGTCGGTTTATAAGCGTTTCGCATCCAGTGCAGAATTTAGCGCGACTATCCGAACATCGGTACTAAATGATAAGCATATTTAAATATCTGCAACTCGTTTCTGAAGTTATGCGCCATCTCGAACGTCCGGCTTGTGAAAAGCTATTTTTCTATAGAAAAAACTGGTAGCTTCATAGAAAAAATAGACATGAGCAATCGGGTAGTCAAAATGAAAGGCTATCATTGCGTTTGCTTTTTTATCCTTGGAAAATTTATGAGTATGGTTGGTCCTACATGTAGGAATGAAAAATCGTGTATCATGTTCACGCCCGCGTTGGCTTTTTTCCTTTGATTTCCGGTCATCCGAGCTTTGTCGAATTTCTGAATTTTACCTAAGACCACTGCACATTCGTTGGTTTGCATACGAAGAAGTGCGGCATACGAAGAAGAAAGAAGAACAATTTGGCGCCACACGATTTTCAGCTGTTCCATATCTTGACTCTGTGTACCCTTACGGCTATTCTTTGAGCAATTTCAGCCAATATTTCGTATGATTTCAACTGGAATCAGAGATATCATTTGTGCAACGCTAATCCTTATCGCATGCAAAGCTATATTATCGGCAAACAAGGGTCACTTGTCCATGCCAACTTTTCCATCCTTGAATGACCAAAAGGTCTTTTATTCCTGACGAATCAACATGAAATGCTTTGTACTGTTTTTATTGCACCTTTGAAATTACATGACTGTGACTGTAATGTTGTAGCAGCATTGGAAATACTGACCAAATTGAAAGAAAAAAACATCGATGCGGTAGTAGCATAAGTTTACAATCTATGGTTTGCAACAGATGTGCAAACTTTTCCATTTGTGGCTTCAAATAACATGTATTTCGCGACAAACATTAATCTTTCATCATTTTTCATTGAGCATAAATGACGTGAATAGGTTTTTTTAGAACAATTTACTCAGCGCCTTTCAAAATTTCACATTATTCATTTGCCTCATATTGCTTTACAATCCTTCATTGCTCATCAGTTGCACTGTTTTCGAGACGATTTTGCAAAATTTGCAATTGCAATTCGAGTTTATAAGTTCGAGCGTTTATTGCTGCATTTCAATCAAGCTGATCGAATACCACCATTTTGTTATATTCCTGTCCAGCGCCAGAAATATGGCAGGCATCACTCTATCTTAGTGATATTTTTTCCATTAAAATACGCAAAAATTCGCAAACTACAAATGTATATTGCAGTCATATATGTCCAGCTTTGCTCGGTAATACCAACATCTATTTTTCTTGATGCAAAGTTTCGCAAAATTTTCCCGTTATTGTTTGAAGAGTTGCAGTCATTAATGGAGTTATATGTATCTTTTATTCGCAAAGCTAACGAATCACTTACGTATTCATACTATTTAAAATTACATCAATATTCTTTGCTGGCAAATTTATGCCTTTATTTGATACTTGGAAGAATTTATGCTCAAGCAGCACCAACAAAATCCCACTCACTAATATGATGCTCCATTATACATTTCTTGCAAGTTTTAACCATTAGTACTGTGAATGATAATACTCAATGGGCCTAAAGAAGCAATGATAAGAACTCAAGATTGCCGCAAACTCATTTGCGGTTCTGAAGGTTTCTCTATAATTTGCACTATATCGGCGTATTTATAGGTGGCAATCACTTCCGCTTATCAGCCGGTGAGGTGCTGTGTTGAAAGCAGAGCAAAAAAAAGTTTAAACTAAAATCCCACAGTGCTCAGACCCATGGGGTGAGCGCCTCTATCAATTACGGGTTGAAACGCCCCATGTATGAGCTAGTCTTTTTCGTCGTTCGATGTGCATACCTTATTTCATTGCTGTCAACAAATGAGCTGATCCAGCTAGTGAACCGATCTAGCAATTTCAGACGAGATATATGCACTCAGATGTGCTGAAAAATTTGCATACATTCTGCGACCAGTTGGATGAGTTTTACACCGATCTCGATGCATTTCAAAACTATTCGACGTGGTAGACGAAATTGACTTTCATGCTATGAGCGGTCGTTTCCATTAGAAAATCTATTCCTTACTGTGCAACGTTTATTAGTTGTGCGCAATTTAGTTCGGCGATTGTTCCGATATGAGAGCGCGCAACCGTGCATACCATACCAATTTCTCTCTCTAATGGAGCTTTCTTTTCACTATTCTGCGAGTGCAGCAGGATACGACGAGAGTGTGGCGGATATAGCATATAATGAGCTTTCATTGTGTTCATCAGGCGAAGCGGTTTCACCGTTTTTCAGTGGATAACAAAACATACAAAGCGGTTTTGAAGTTTCTAGCGTCTTGTGTGTGAAGCAGTGAGAAGTGTGGGATTGATTTGCTAGAGTCCCAATTTCACTGTAAAGCAATAGTTTTGGGGATGAACACTGCTTGAAAGCCAACCATGATATTGATCTATGCTGATCCGAATGAGTGAGATCGGACGGAGAATAATGGTGGCATCATAGCGCTGTTAGCAGTATACTTCTATAGACAACAGTAAGAAAAATTGTTTTCACAATCTCTTTAGTGACTGTGATTTCAAGTAAAGCTGAGATTTCTCTAAAGGCACTAAAATTGCGCATTAAGTGACCAATTTGTTTGTAGCGGTCTTTGAAATGAATTTGCCCTAAGCTTTCGCAAGCTTCTGCTAAGCTTTGTTTAGCAAAATGATGCAATCACAGAATCGACTCGACGTCTCAAAATTATTTTTAGATATTAGTGTGTTTTCTTGAAGCCCTCTATCGAAATCTGCGAAATGCATTTGTTTATTAGCAGTGCACTTGCATAAAGCAAAGATTTTTTTTTATCATTTCGCGAATCGCTACTGGCCGCAACTTTGATCATAATCTGACGTATGCAAAAATCAAAACTGCTATTCGGTGAACACACATGGGCTCTTTACTGTTGCAAATAGCCCCCTGCGAAGGAGCAGAATTCGGCGCTGAAAAAGACCAAATGAGCAAAAGATGAGTAAATGTTCCATCATTTGCACGTCAAAGCAATGGTTGCAAGATGAAGGTGAGTAGATGCGGCAGCAGACATGGATGGATGGCTCTGCGAGAGGTTTTGTGTGGAAACGGGGCCGGGCTGGTCGACGAACATGACAAGGACGTGAATCGATCTTTGTGTTGTTTCTTTGCAGTTATATTCGGCGATGCATTGTTGTTGCGTATGCACTTTTTGCGCGAAGCCCCTTAGTGTAGTCGGTGGTGAACTTAGTGCCGACTGGCCAACTCAACCAACTGTAATGTTAACGTTCGAATGTCGCTTCCCAACCATTCCCCATTTACCATACTTTTCACTCTTAGTCGTTTTTGGCTTGCTACCTCTCAGAGATATTTTTCACCAACTGTAATAACTTTTCAAACATAACCTTCAGGCTGTATGCTCGTTAAGCCTAGAAGTCTTCATATTCGCACAGGTAGTGCATCTGAGACGTTAAGCTTTTTGTGGGTTATTTTACCGAGCATATTAAAAAGGAAGAAAGAACTGTTTCTTAAAAATGAGCATTAAAGGTTATAAAAAAAACTTGAAGCTAATAATTCGGAAAATTCTTCGCATCAAGAGAACAAGAGAATTCTTCGCATCAAGAGAATTGCGATGAGAGGCTATTATGTCTTCAACTGAACTCACATTCCGCAGAGATATTTATTCGCATTTGTGAGTTCTTTCAGAGGGTATCGCTTTTGATGATGACATAGTTTCTTGGTGAATTTTGAAAACTTCATTTACCACTGATTAGATACTCAATTACATCGACCACCTTTATATTAAACGAATGTATTGAATTTGTTATCAAATTTCTTCCGCAAATATTCTTTGCTCATTGTTGCATTCGTACATAGCGATGATACGTTTGCTCCTCAATATGCACTGTCATATTTCGTTGATCTATGTTGCACTTTCATAACGAACATTCAACCTATGAACATTTTCATTGGTACTCGCACGGCTAAATACTATGCAGGGAGATTAGTGATGATAATTAATGTTGTGATATGTGTGCTCTTACATAATATTCACTCAGTTATTTGAAGTTTCACCTGCAAATAATTTGTGCAACTATTGCGTGTGCGAAAAAAATTTATTTGTTTATAGAATCAGACGTAAGTAGAAAGAGTAATATAGATGTCGGACGTATAGTTTTGTAGAGCTATGGAAATGACTTGCAAAGAGGTTCTTACAACGAATTGCATGAGTTTTTAAGTATCATTGTTGAGACTTAAAAACGTGCTCGCAAAAGAAACTGAAAATACTGAGATGAACCAGCCGAATAGAAAGAACTAAAGCAGAGAAGTTTGGAGTTATTGCTATGGCTGGAGCCTGTTCATAAGTGGTTTGGCGTGGAAGAACTCTAAAGGAAGGGTTTTGGATAGAGAAAAGATCGGAAATGGCGCAGTACTTACCGTCTCAGTGAAGGGAAAAAGGAGCGAGCAAAAAGTCAAGGACAGTCAAAGAATAATGCAGGAGAGCAAGGAATTTTTGACTTGCAACTTCCCCGTGTAGAGCGAACTCGATTCCGAGGTATGAAGAAAACCGATGGGAAAAAAATGAAAGAGAGACAAGTGTGGAGCGTGCTGAAGGAGTTTGCATGAGGATTCGGTACTTCGTTAGCATGACCATTCAGTTTCATAAACAACGAGCAAAAAGAAAAATAAACCATGCTTTCGTATTTCAACACATGCAAGCACTCGAATAAGACAAGGAAAATTTTCCTGCAAGTCGATCTTTTTGGTTCGTTATATCTGCCAACTTTTGCAGCCGTAGCCTCCGTTTTAAGCAAGTTCAAGCTGCATGAGATACAGACACATGGACAGGCCAACAAGCATGCACATCCTGCTCCGCCTTGGCAAAAGAAAATTGCAGAAGCTCAAATTTCTAAAATTTTCTCCATAAAGCGCCTTGAAGTTGAATTCTTCTTTATAATATCCTGTTCTTCTTTACAATATCCTCTTAGATACATCCAAATATGAAGATGTTCAAATCTGGCTGTAATAAACCCTTGTCTCATGATTCTTAAGTGAGCAACGCTTTAGTATTCATCACTCGTTTAAGTTCATTTCAAATGCGGCTATAATGAATAGAAATTTCGTTCCGTTCATAGTGTGCAAATGCATTCGCATTCAACATTGCCTTTGTTGGCTTATTGAACGTTAAGAAGTCCATTCTTAAATCTTATATTATTCGTTAATTCATTTGATACAATCAGTTTCCACTTAATTTTGATATTTTGACTTAATTTGATANTAGGCAATAATTTATATCGATTTTTCAGTTTTATTCGCATTTTTTTAAATAATGAAAAGATTTTGAGTATTTTTGTTACTACATCGATGTGTTATATCATTTTCCCTTTATCAAGCTCATCCACCAGAATATTGACGTATTTTTTGTACATGACACTTTCCATTAGGATGAATTGTTCTTCAACATATTTGTGCCATATTACTTCATCTCTAGAGCATTGTTAGCGTAAAGGTTTCAAGTTATATTAGCTGACGCAAAAATTATATCTTGTTACCTTTAAGCAGCAATCAATGATCTCTATGAAGATTCCTCGAAAAAAGATAATTGTGCTTTAAATTTTCACAGTTGATTTCTTGTATCAATTTCGTCGAAAGCGATTTTGCCGTTGCTATTATTAGACAGCGTTCGCATAATCGTTGCTTTAGAGTAAGATTTTTCAAGTTGAGTATTGAGAAGTGTGCTATAGAAGCTGACATCTATGCGCTATTGTATTTGAGCTTATCAACATATCCTGCTGAACAAATATATAGGAAAAAGTAACAACACTTCCGTTTATACCTTTCCTCGTTCAACTGCCTCGTTGTGCGAACATTTCACCAATACTTTGTTTCTAGGTTGCACTTCAATAATTACATGGAAAAACTGGGCTCTTAAGTTTTAAAACACTTTTAAGAGTTAGCTATTTGTCAATGGGAAACCAATCGTTGAACAGGACTGGTCTATAAAGACGGTTAATTTGTGTCAATCAAATTCAATTGCTCTACCTCTTGTCATTCTCAAAGAGATACTATCATATAAAAGATCTATTGGTGCATAGTTGTATATGCGCAAAAATTCGGCATTTTCATAACGTTATGTTCCAAAAGAATTTGCAAGAAAACTCCAGTTAGCTTCGATTTTTCATACATCTCTGAATTTCATATCTGACTGGGTTAATCTTTTTGCTCTATTTTCGGAGTGTGAACCGTATCAAATGGTTTTTTTGGAGTATTTAATTGCGCTAATCAAGCCTGATGCTCTACATAGTATATTTCGTTGTAATGAGGAATTTGCCGCACACTTCAACTAGTCTCGTTGTTGAGAAGAAATCCGATAACTGCTGTAGACGATGAATCGCACCTTGCGTCTTCTTGCCTTCAATGCGCTAAATTACTCTCACCTGATGCGTTAAGTTTTTTAATGGTGAGCCGTCTCAATATTTATCTTTTAAAGTTATAAAACAAATAATAGTAAAGTGCGATCATATCTTCGTCAGTAGTTGACATTTGGCGACAAATCACCAGTAGTAGATACAATCCACATTAATTTCTGCTATTAATTCAAACACTTTGGTACGTTTAAAGGCACCACTTCGCCAAGGGCAATTTTACAGTTCAGCAACACAATTCCAGAACTTATATTCTTACTGGTTTTTTGATGCAATAATGAATTCGATGTGGTTTTCATCGCCGCTTCTTTGTAGCCCATTCATCCATTACTATAATCCACGTTGTTTGGGCAATAATTTTGGGCAATTTTATTTGCACTTATGAATGGAATCAATGGTATCTAAACCGCATATTTAGATATCTGTACTCCCATCCATCTACTCCCGTATTCAATACTCGCACTTGCTCGCGTGCCGGTCATTGTGAGCAAATGTGCCGTAATGAATTGGTTTCGGCCTCTCATTTATAACTGTTCGTTATAAGGTTTTTGACCATATGAGGTACTGTTGTCATAGAAATGAGAATAAATAGAGAGGCAGTGTTTTCGAAAATGCACAATACTCTTGTTTTAAAACATGTTGTTAACTCAGCCTACCGAGAGTTGTCAAATTCGAAAGCAAGCAAGAGAATTTATTTTCACTGAATGAAGTAAGAACGCTGATTAATTTCACTAATCATGTGAAAAGTTGACTGCTTCACTACGAGGCAGTCACATTTGAGAGTAATTGAAAAAGGCGATCAAAAGTAAGGAAGCAACCCTCTTTATTAGAGGCTACCCTTCAATCTATGATATGTTGATATGTTATCAGCATAAAGTTCAAATAGCACTTATTTTTGAAATTGTATTATTGCAACATTGATAACTAGAAGAAAGCACATCCATTCAGTCCATTACTATATCTTTCTTATTGCATTAACATTCAGTCCATTACTATATCTTTCTTATTGCATTAGTCTTTGTCTAAAATGCATGTCATCACTGTCACCTTCTACGTTCATGCTTATAGCAGGTGTTTTTTATTAGCGATCACTGGCCATGCGGCTTATAATAAAAACCCAATGTTTATCACTTTTTGAACACTTTAATTCATGGCGTTATTCCATATGACTATTTTATGTGTCCTTTGAATTTTAATTATTAATTTTCAGGTTTGCGTCCTTTAGCTGATGTTTGATCATTCACCAAATACGTTCTTCGATTACAATAACGATAGAATATTGTTATTGCCTTAAATTATTAATTAACTCCTATTCAAAGAAATGAAAAAAAGTGGCATAACAATTACTGCTATCATACAAACTCAAGGGTAGTATTCATGAAAATGTTGTTGACAGCTGGTTCGCCCATTTCAAACAATATACGCGTAACTCTCAGTGACTTTGCTTCTGCTGACAGCTGTCTATTACCACATTACCAATTCTATGGTTTATTGAACATTTGTATGCATTTGGAGAGCATGGTGGAATTTTTTCATCAGTTCACTTCTCACTGATATTCCGTATGTATAGAAGAAAGACAAAAACTTTGCATATTGTTAGCCGTTTGAATTTTCACTTTTCTTTTAATTCGATCGAATGGATTTCTCTCGATAAAAGTTTAACGACTCAAAACTGTTTATTTTCGACTGAAAAAGCAATTCAATACCTATTCCAAAACAACGCATCAGCTGACATAACAAAAGAGACTCTCTGATATTGTTAGGTACACCCTCATGCCCTTTACTAGCCTATGATTTAGTCATGTTCATTCACATAACCACTGCACTTATTTATTCATCTGATTCCTATTTTTCAGAGAGGCAGTCGTATGCAAATTAGAAAAATACAACAAATTTCGAATGGAAATATGTATTCACAAACGTCATTTTCACATAGCTTTTATGCCTATGAAATGTGCCATTTTAGATGGTAGAAATTAACCAAACAAAAGGATTGCATATAGGCTTAGCCTATCTAATAGCACCACTGGTATTTGTTTCGTATTATTTTTCTCTCAATGCCAATTTGTTCATCTTGAGTGATTTCTGCTTGATTTGACTACCGTTTAAACTTTCTAATCGAGAAGTCAAAAGCAGTAATCTTTATGTTCAACTCTGCACTCATTTTCGAGCGTGAATTTTTGAAAACTCTCTATGATACAATGCAGCAGGTGCTATATTAAATCACCTCTAAACTACCGTAAAATTACAATACGAAATAGTTTTTACTCAATTTATAAAACTCAAACATCGATTATGATAAAACTACTAAATGCTATTCTATTAAGAAAAAGTTTTCTCGATATTTCACTACAGTTTCATGTTGAACTTATCGCATTATATGAAACAAAAATTTATTGCCATAAATGCAGTGAATGATAAATAAATTCATATATTTGAATTGTCTGTTGAAAATTTTCTCAAAAAATTTCATTTATTAGTGACAAATTGATAGCTTTGATAAGCTGTTCATAGTTATGCTGAAATTTTCATACGCATATCAATAAACATATCATCATAAAATCAACAAATGAATGCCAAAATTTAACGAATTATATTAACCAAAATCTAAAAGTGCAGCAATAAACTTTCAATGCTTACGAGTTGTATGCAATAATAAAAATTTTTCAATAGCTATGTTCAAGTAATATCATATAGCATATTGTCTCATTGATATATTTATAATTAAGTTGCTTTATTCTATGGAAAGTTGATTTGTTTATTCGCAATAGAAATGATTCAGTCGCAAAGCTAATCAAGTTTTTCAAATGTTTCGCCGCAATTGGCATGTATATTATGCTCAAATGAAATGTGTTGCACCTGTTATTGTTCATAATTAATAGAAAGGTAACAACGGCGTTCGTTTTTTGCTGATCCACTAAATTTAGAAATAGAAATGTATTTTTCGACTCATTGATGAATATTGAATATATTGAAAATATTGTTTTCTTCGAAAATTTTCTCTTTTATGATATAATCTGACGGAAATTTGTTCTTATAAATTAGAACATCTTTGTTTTTGATATACTGATTTATGCAAAAACGAACATGAAATCGACTCATACGTTTTACATTTGTTAAATAAAGATATCGACGAATGGACAAAAAGACTGACCGTTGCTCGATGATTGCGGAATTTTCAATCCGGAGAAAGCTGCATCTAATTTTTTTGATCTTTTGCAGCTTACCTTATCGAAGCAACACTTCCAGCGTCAATTATGGCACACGCATAGGTCGCCTAATGCCAAGTGAATAAGCATGATTCGTTCACTGAAGATGCCCTCGATGTTGTGAGTTCAAGATTTCATTGAAAATTTATTAATCGCAATAATATCGCCGCACACCTTCAAGTTTCATCGATTAGTTCAGCCATCCACTTCTGACGCTTTCAAATGAACATTTTTTTCTGTGAAGTCCGCCATGATGCATTAAAGTGTGAAAGCAATATAAATGTATAGTCAAAGAAACATTTCGGTTTTCACTTTTATCAGATCTTTTTAAGGAAGTACTATATTTGCAAGTGTGATTCCCAACAAATAAGCAGCATAATTCACATCTCTATTATTATTGGCAACGAACAAAAATAAACGAAATCCTCAAAAAAACAAAACAAAACAAAACAAAACACCTACATAAAGAATTTTAAGCTATTCGCTTACCTAAAGAAGGTTTCTTCCTCTTTAAGCACGACTCAGTTATCATTTAAAGTTCCCTTCGACAAACCTGCAGCCGCAGTGCATTTCCAGAGAACAACGCACGCATAATTTGATCTGGTCTCTATAACATATGAAGACTCAGCCTCACTTTTTAAATCGGACGGTAAGGTGCAAACGTCTCATACTGCTCAAACCTAGGCCAATTTGCGACATTCTCGTAATCTCTCACTCATGGATTCTTTTTCATTCTATCAAATGAAACAAAACGACTCCTCACAATTGCAGAGAAGGTTGTTCTTTCAAAGAGAAATCTTAAAGCATTATATGGCGCAGAAAACGAATTTCTGCGATTTTCTTTCTTCATCGTTTACACGCTTTGCGACTACGGTATTAGGTTCCGTGAAAGGCGAGTGTTTATGTTTCGGCGCATCTAAATNAGTTTTGCATTTCAAAACATTCTCTTTTTTTGCATGAGGAATGATACGCTCTGCAATGAAGGTAGAAACTGTAGCAAATAACGACCAATAGAGGCGAAACTACCGATCGCATCATCATTATGCGGAATGATGAGTACCACCTTCTGGAATTTTAAGCCCCAAACTTCTTTCATCAGAAGTTGCTGTATTGAATAGTGGGCATATCGGATGCCTAGTTGTAGAACAGCCATTTATCACTGTTGTGCCTAATTCTTTTAGTCGATTCATTCACAGCACTATGTCATGGGTTAGCTAACGATGCACACGATGAAAGAGCATTACGAAGGAACATATGCAAGAAAATAGACGCAGACGTGCTGTAGTGGATGTGAATGTTGGAAAATTTCATTAGGTCCAATAATAAGTACTATTTTGGTATCGTGACCATATTTTTGGCGGGTCATTGATTTGAAGTGTGCGGCGAGAAAGCACATTGCGATAGCAATGATTTACTTCGTGAACTGGTAATATCAGCATCAATTTGGTATCACTTAAAATGTCCAATTGTTGGTTGTTTAGGAGGACAGCCCTGAAAAATGGACCAATAAGCGATCCCTCTTCGAATTTGAGTCATTGTTAGCAGACTCATAGAAATGAAATCATTTGAACACCTAGACTAATGTTTCTTACAACAAATATGTCACAGGGATCAATGCACAAATCGTACAGGACAGTATATCATGCAGGCACAAGACAGATGAATAGCATCTCACTTCTTTAGCTGCCAGTACTTTGTAATCGTTCATTGAGCCAAAGATAAAGCTCATGATCGCAAACAAAACGGTCTGCATCCACTTCAACGTCCTGGCGGCAAGATATGTGTCCGCTGAGAGGAAGCGGAATTGTTTTGTCCATGCAAAAAAAGACGAGTCAAGTCTATTACAACAAAGTGCTTCCGCACCGCATAGTCGAAATGCTTCAGAAAAATTTAATACAGCGCGAAATTGCACAATTGTTGACTCCTTCTTCCGGTGACCTTGAAATGAGAAGGACTCATGTCGTTCTAGCCTCTACCGATCGTGAATACAATTAGCATCGAGGCTTGGCTTTGCGACCTGTTGCATACATACACCTGATATAATTATTGCTCGTGTGCTTATCAAAACGGCTTTTCGCGAAAAATGAACTTCGACATCAGCGGTTGACGTTAGTCTTGTACAGCGCCCATTTAAAATAATATATGGTCTAAGGAGCCTTGTTTGTTGCCCCTCCCCCGGATGCTTCACTTTTCTTTAAATATTTTAGACTCATAAAGTGGGAGATGTCATGAATACACCGAAACGTGTCCTGCTGCACTTTCGAGTTATGCCTTTTCTATGGCATGAAATTTAGACAAATTCTTTTTTGGCGTTCATTTAAATGAAATAGTCAACTTGCTCATAGACTTCATGACCTCCCCATCAACACACCCTGTTTGCGTCCATTTTTCTTTTTTGCTAAAACATTTACCCAAATCTTTTTTTTGATGCACCGTGTTCAACAATTGGCAATTTTTTTTTCAAATCGTCCACTTAATATTTTCGATTTTTCTTCTTGTGCTTAGTTCGTGCTTAAAAATTTTAAAAAAAAAAATGTGTTCATTTTCCTTATTCGTCCTCTCTCTCGATTCACCTCGCATCTAATCTATGAAAGTAATACCGTCATCACTTAAAGGTCTTAACTGCATAACTCTACTTTCCAAACACCACTATTAGTTTCTACAGTAGAGAATTGTGATTGCGAAATCGTATTCGCATAAAAGATTGTACTCACTTTGGAAGAGTTTTATGTGAATATGGAAAATACGAAATAACATAGGCCACTGTATCTAGTGATACGAAAATAAACGTTTGCAGAGCATTCAACGAATCGAAAAGAGGCTTTCGTAATGTTTAGCACTTTAAAATTGTGGGCAGAAATGTAGTTATACAACTAAAATCCCTATATAAAAGGGCAAGCTACAGCTATGAAAGCAAACCTTTTCCACGAAAATGTTATGAGTATGCGCCATCATCACTTAACTGTTCCCTTTTTTTCAGGATTATGCAGTTTAATCCGGCATATAGTGTTTTACCTTTTCAAAAAAACCTGCTTTCATGGCTGTAATTTCTCACCATAAATCCGAACATCGTAGATGCATTGAGATTCTCTTTTTTTCTACTCGATCATCATAACGGTTATTTGGTGCCTTTATATATCTAAGTTTGAAAATTTAAAACCATAAATAACACTTGATATAGAGGACATGGGACACTAGAGAATCGTCGTCATTAGGTGTTGAACGATTCGAAACGATTCGACAAAAGCTTTGTATAATTGAATAGCTATTTGAAGCACTACTGAGCAAAAATAAACAGGCAATGTACAATTCAACTTTTCGTATTTAGTATGCAGCAACTAGAATCATTAGCTATTCAGGTGCCAGTTTTGACCATTCTATTCGACTTTCTAAGTTCATTTGAACTAGCTGTTATCCATTTTCGTCTCTCAGCTTTTGTCTTGATAGGCAATCAATAAATTTTGAAAAAATCATATGAGTGAATTGTTGGAGCGCGCAAGCTTCCTAAGAAATTGTTGAAATAACCAAGCTTTTCAGTTTTCGAGTTCGAATTTTTTTTTGTTGGCGATATTTCTTGCCTATCATCGAGTTGCACACTAACCTCGTAGAATATTTGGTTGTTTGTTGGTCACGGACTTTTTTCCGCATGTAATCAGCTTCACTTCCTGTTTTGCTCTGTTAGCATTAACAAACAATTATGGAACTGCCTTGGTCACTCAAAAGCAAGTGTTTATTTTGAGGGTTTTTGGGGAGTCTTCCTGCTGCAAATCATATGCCGAAGTTATTGGTGAATAACAGTCGGCACCGAACAGGCGAGGGGGGAGATTGTCTTTCAATAATAAATTGGTAGAGACCGATAAGCATCTCAACAGCTTCGAATAATTCCGGGAAATATTTCGAGGCGAAGCTCACCTGGAGTTCTCAGCGACGAATCTGATAGATTCTAGACCTGTACAAAATGTGTCGCATTTGCATCCAGAGATGAATATCAATGGATCCAATCATTCTTACTATTATTACTATCTCGGTTACTCCCATCAGATTTTAAGAGGTTTTGCTTGGATCCAATTATAACATTTTCGTCCTCAAATTTGCTCCCTAAAATCTCGTAATTTTTTTCCAAAAACTCTACTGTGAAACTGAATGAAAAATTCCTCAACGAAAATAATAAATCTGAAAGAGCTGCTTTGTTGACAGTTGAAACGTTTAGAAGCAAAATGTTGCAACATTTACTAAGCTTGTGAGAAATGATGAATAATCGTTTAGCCTATTCGAATGTATAACATACGGTAGGGATATTTATATGCAATTGAATCAGCAAACCCTTTAGAAGCAACGTTGACATTTGCATTTGTCTCTTTAACTGTCTTGCTTAACTATTCATTGCTATTGTAGAAGAAATGTTTTGACTGCTTTTATGTTTCGAAAAGCGCTTTTATTAAGCGAGTTCTTCGCTAAACTTGTAACCATTACAATAATGCATCCATGATCGCGGGAAGCCAGGTTTCATTTCCCACTTCATACAAATATTTTCGAGGATTCGAAATTTTTCATCTCATCTACGATGCTATCTTCTTGCAATCGTTCCTTGCAAACCTTGAGAACTTTCAATCCCGTTTACTATTTCATATATAATCACTATGAAGAAGGGTGTATTTATTGTATTTTTGACATATGCTAGGAATGGAAATTCATCATTTAGGCTTGATAATCATTGACAGTCTGATGCATCTCATATTATGCCAAACTTTCCAGTTAGTGATACAAACCGGAAACATATTCGTGTTTTCTTCACTCGTTTAAATACAGTATTTGTTTGTATAGCTGCCAAATGGATAAATTTACACTCTGATGAGCTCAAAGAGTGAACTTCAACGGTCGAGAATCTCATAACTGTAATTCTCGATGTTTCAGTATATTCACTGTGCAGGTCTTGTAACAGATTCCCTGAATTCAACCGACACGTGTCTCTTTCCCCGTTTCTTTCATCAAGATCACAAAGGTTCGATGTGAAGTGAAACCGTCTTCCTTTGCTAGAAATATTATTGCGTTGCAGAGTAAAATAAACCGAAATATCGCTTTTAACTATAATCTTTTTTTTTCAAGTACCATACATCAAACTATAAGTGTGGCCACTTGTTGGCATCTAAATGAATTAAGCTGTTTCTGTGCGTCAGCGAAACCTTTGCGTTTGCTTTTCTATAAAGCATCATCAGTGCCTAGACTATTTTTCCTTCTAGTTCAGTGTTGCTCTTCACGCGATGAACCCATGTTCACTCATATCAAGTAGTTTTCGCGCAGCATCACAATGCTTTTGGATACGTCGATTATATCGGTGCTCAATTTTATGTTCTTACATGCTGATATATTTGTGTGAAACCTTAAAGTGGCAAACGAAAGGGGTATCTGCCCTCAAAGTTTGGCGCATATATTCTGCACGGCATGAAGATTTCATTTTGATTGTTCAACATTAGTGTGCTTTATGGGAAGACGGAATTGGTAACAAATCTTTATGACGAATTCCATAACCCATATAGGTGAAAAAACAATCGAGGAAGTGCTATTCAAGAGGGCGTAATAGGAGATGCGCATTTGCAAACTCGATTGTTAGAGCAACTGGCGTCTGCAGTGGCACCAGATATATAGGATTCATTCGAATTAAATCACTCTTGCAATCATTCCATAAATGAAACGTTTTAACAACCCAATCTGCAAAAATGAGGGAATTCTGAGCCCATTGAAATGCGTCTATAGTGATAGCAGAATTCTAATGTCTATAGAAATAACAAATTTTCTCTTACTGTAAATGTTTAAAAAAATTCAACTACTGGGTGTCTCACGATAAGAAGTTGCAGACATATTGTTGAAAGTGATATTAATATAAAAGATATCAATATTTCACGATGTCGAAAGCTCGTTATCACTATTTTTCATTCGTACATCAAAGGTTCGAATATTGCCCATGTGCTACAATTACGCACTGATTACTTACGCTTATCACGGAGCTTATCATATAGCATGTGACTTTAAAAAAGCAATAATTATCAAAACTTTATTATCTCTGGAAGCCAGATTTTTTTTACTTACGGCTGCCACAAATTCAGAATTACTGGCGCATCTGACCATGCGCTTTCAAGTTCTCAAGTTTCGATAGTAAAACCTTAGCACCGATGAATGAAAATATGCGTGCTAAGTAATCATTCTTTACGAAGCATTTCTACATTCTTGTATACAGTTGTTGATTCGCTGCTTCTAGAATGTGCTCATTAACAGTTTTTATCAATTAACTAGATCATTTTCTATCTTATAAACTGAATTATTTTAGCTCCAAGATTCAGTTGAGGAAAACTGAATTATTTTAGCTCCAAGATTCAGTTGAGGAACAGATTTCCAAGTTAAAAAAATTCTCTCAAAGAAAATCCTCTCCTTGTTTTCCATCATAAGTTTCATCGTTTGAATACATCGAAACTAAAAATTTTAACATCTAAATTGAATTTGTCTATTAATGAGTTTTATTCATTTCAATCGAACGCAACCGAGATTTTCCCATTCACACTCATGTGCTAATTTAAGGCTTTTTTATTCTTAAGTACTTTATCATTGTTAATTCCTTTTGATTTCAGGTATTCTTGAAAGCCAACCGACTTCTCAATCGTTGAATCCTTCATCGCACCAGCATCGCTTACCGAGGTCTGCTCTTTTTTTTTCATGTATTAGTAATGGCTTCAATTAATCAATGCCTGCTGTAATTAATCGCCGTAAATATCGCTTAAGTGAGATGTTATGATTGATTTTTTTAAGCATTGAGAATCCTTCCTCGTGAACATCGTACAAAGGAATTCCTAAGTAATATTTTTCTCTGATTTCGTTCAGCGGTATCTATACTTGAACAATTAGACATATTCGCAGCCTAATAACTAAAACATTACAAGTACACCTGCGTGCATTGATGTAATTTTGGCAGGTGAACGAATATATATCTCATAGGCAGTTGTGCTTTCAAATTATTATTACATATATTGAAATAATTGCTTTTCATCTTAAGAAATGACCAATCTCATACGAAGTGCGTTGAGGTTAGTTTTACTTATTGAAGGCAGCAAGAGAAACAGCTAGGTATACAATTTCATGATCACTAATCTATTCCATATATTCGCGTTGTTAGTGCATCATCATTCACTAATATTGATGATACTGCAACAATCAATTCAGTTTATGTGTACATATTAGTCTACATTTTCATCGAATATCCTTGCTCATCTGAGGGATTAAATACTAAAAGATTGAAGTGGGAGTCGCATTCTATGAATATCTATAAATATACAACGATATTAAAATTATTGCGTTATTGATATAGTTCGATCAATTTAGAGAAGAATCTAATTAAATGATGAAGAAGCATAAAACTAACTGTTAATGTAAATCAGGTTGAATAATAACGCAAAAAGCATGAACGGAATCACCGGAAAATTTTCCGGAATTCCTTCGAATATAAAATTGTTTTTCAGCTGCTCGCATTTATTCAGCTTTTTTTTAAAATAAATATTAAAAGGAGAGATGCAGCAAATGAATGATTGAATCTATAGATTCTCATCTATGCGATTATTGAGTAATCTACGCTATTATCCTTCCCATTTTGGCAATCGTTCTCATCCCTTCATTCATTTTAAGTTAGAGAATTAACCGTAAGCGTCGAAATTATAAAAAGGGCAAGTGGCATACGCAATACGCAATCAAACGTCATTGGCAAAGTGGCATAAATTGATGCTTTTTTTTGCGACTAAAAACTACAAACAATGAAAATTTATTGAGAAAGTGCTAAGAAACTTTAGCCGAAAGTGCCTTATTTCCAGCAGTCTTCGTTTTCACTCCTCAATAACGTTGGTATTTAGCTGAAACGTTTTATTTATGCACCTATAATATGGGTTGGTTCCCTTTCTTCACAATTATTGCTCGTGTCCGATGAAATACTTTCACATTTTAAGATTATGCCCAGATTTTCCGACCTCCAAAGCAGTGAAAGAGATGGCATGATTTAGGCGTTGATTACCTATTTTCTGCTTGCTTGAACACTCCGAAATAACCATCTCAAAATGAAGTGCCATTTGCATAATTATTGTTTAAAGTCCAGTCAGTGAGTTCTTCTTTTTGTTACTACAGTCAAAAAGGTGGTTACGAATAGGTTAAATTTTATTGATCAGCAGATTTTTCCATTGCATCATCGTTTATCTTCTTCCGTTGGCTAATTTTTGCTAGGATTTATAAGCGATATGACGACCTCACGTAAAATCCGATTAAAAAGAAATCAAAAACATACAAGTCCAAAAGGTTCAAGCTTTGTGGCGAATGATCGGAATTCAAGAACTATACGGTATATCCACGACATATCTAGTTTAACCAACATTCACAAATAAGTGAAGGCGTTGTAGAATAATCTCATTGTCCAGAAATAATTTTGGAGGGTTGGAATATGTGGTCGGTTCTAAGGGTGCAATTATTTGCGTCCGCTTTTCTCCCTTTCTGGTCAGTCGAATGAAATCGGAAAGCTCAAATTCTCAGATCTATTCTCACCTCAAAGAATAGTACAAACAATAAGTACGTAATAGAAAAAAACATATCTGATAGATGTTAGTTGCTTTTGGCTTGTGTCGAAGCGATCTTCGAACCAAATTCTTCATGAGCGCCGAAAGACAAAACAATGTGACTAAGACTTCAAATGCTCTCACAACACACTTCGACAACTGCTAAACGAAAACATCGCCATCAAGATATCCATCGGATGTGGATGGGAACGACGATTCTCAACAACGCTATAAAAGCGGCGCGACAGTTCACTCGGGGTCCAGAAGGATAGNTTCTATAGCATATTTCGTTTTTTTTAATGGGAAATTAACTTTACTCGTGACATCTTTCTTTACAACTGTGCGACAATTTTCGCTTGCAACGTTTATTTTGGTATCTCGAAGCATGAGAAAAATGGGAAGTTTCATGCAGTAGTAACTAATAAATATGCAGACAAACACTGAAAAGTGCCGAATTACACAGTTCCGGGTTAAATGATGTTTCGTTCTGTTCAACATCATGCGGAAAATCGGCTTGTCAGGATGTGTCTCCACAACATTAAACAATATATGAATTTAGTGAGAGCGAATTACTTTTTTTTGTTCTCTCTCAATTGTTATTTTAAATATAATTCGGAGTGGAAAGGCATCTGAAAAATGAAAAGTACAATTCCCACGTTGATATTTTATTAGGTTAATTCAAGACACACAAAAAATGGCAGTAATTAATTGCATCCGAAAGTAATTGGTCGAATATATGAGTCCTCAGAAATAAAATGTTTTCTAGACTCTAGAGCATCTTCAATTCTCATTGATCGACGAATGCTTTAAGTGGGATAGCCTACAGTTTAGCAATATTTCTTCATTCCACCGATCTTCGATAGCATGGGCGCATTTACATATTCTCATTTGTTATTTCGTAAATCTGAATACTTCTAAGAAGCATCCGTTTTTGCTATACTTTCCTATTCCATCTTCTTGTGATCGTAATTTTTGACAATGTATGAAGAGTCGATCTATTTTTAGCAGTTTTCATCATTCAAAGTGCGGTAATTTTATGCTTTAGACATATGTAATTGTGTTGTTTCTCATAGAACGTGAAATCATCTCCATCGATTCTTATTAGTGTTATAGTTCTAATTGTAGTTATCATAGCATTTGCATAGATTAGTTTTTGTTTATTTATTTTTTATTTTTTGTCTTTCAAGTTTTGGACGTTTCTCTGGTGAAGGATGACCATTAACAAACTCTCAACGCTATCAAAGGTCACCAGTTGAAGGTTGTGAATGTTCATTCCTTCGATTACTATGCGAAAATATAGAATATTCCCATTCATTCGGCTGATAGCTCTTGAAGTTGGAATTAAGGCAATTTAAATTCGGAGCGATCATGACTGTAACGATTGTGATAATCAATAAAAATTTCAGTGAAGCAGATGGTAATTATTTGCACCGTTTTTCAAAAACTTTTGTTATTGAAAAAAAAACATCATCGAGAACTGAATTTTTTAATGTGTTTCCGTCAGTATTTCAATGGCTAGAATTGACAAAAACAACTGGTAAGCATCTCATTGAATGCGCTTTTAGTGATCGTTTCATCCGTTTTATGCCGTTTTTCTGCAATGAGAACCGAACCTTACATGCGAAATGAAAACTTTCATAAGAAAACATCAAGTCTTAATATACTTTCTCGATGTTTGCAAATATTCCCACTTTTTCAACAAGACTGTCAGTTTGGAAAATCATTCGATGTAATTAAGTCATGCAATTAAGTCACAACCCTTTCATGCAAAGCTCAAATAAGGCATGACTTTTCTCATTAAGTGCTTTCTTTAGCCGTTTAATTCTCTCATTATTGGCTAGTCTTATACAGAATATCTTCTTACTTATTCGTCAAGAAAATAAACTTAGGCAGCGACGATATTTCTGAATAAATCAAATGCATTCTATTATTCACTCTTTCCAGTGCATAGCTTCTTTAAGAAAATTATCACACTGACAACAATTTTTCTCTCATTTCAATGAAAAATATTCACTTTTCATAGGTGAATATTCAGAGCTGAAGCATATCTTGAAAAAAATTTTAAAAAAGCTGAAACGTTAATTTCCTTTCGAAAAAAAAAGAAAGCACAACGGTTTAATTTCTCGCCACATTCGTATAAAATTGAATGAAGGCCAAATTTGAGAAATGAAATACAATGACCTTCATTTTGTTTAGGAAGTAAAAATGATTTCTAAAGCAGAGCGTATATCGATTTTGGTGGGTTTTTTTATTTATTGAATTGATGCAGTGAATGCATTGATTTTGTTTTAAGCGATTCTTGCTCTTGGTTCAATTCTCTTGTGAGTTATTGGCGCGCTATTTAGCTTGAAGTTATTTTCTGTAATAATGTAAACGCTTCAATAGGCCGCAATATTCAGCGTTATCTTCAATCTTTGTCCAGACGTCATCTGTATATTCATATATCGACATAAAGGTTAAGAAAAGAGTTTACCGGTTAATTGAGAACTACCGTTTTGGTAATATGTTGTAAGTCCGTTCAACTATACTTGACATGCAGCATCATTTTCATGCACATTTTTTAGATACTACAATTAGGTTACCCATATGGCCTGCGTAAGCCCAAACGATTACAAGGGAGATCATAGATGAGTTGCATTGCTCTTCTTCAATATTAATTTGGAAAATTTCATTCTCCAATATGCGTACCTATCATCTACCAATCACATCCATAGACGAGCATGCCTGAGATTCCTCTCAAACATTATGACTTGCGTTCTGCTTGATGGGCTGTCCCCATCGGCACGGCAGCTTTGCTTCTATGAAAAAAAAAAAGCGACTGGATATACACTACGTTAAGTGCGCGCTTCAATTACTGCAACGGTTGCGTTGTGATTAAGTGACGTTGCCCCTACGAGAGTCTATTGGGGTCAATCATTGCCTAGATCAATACAGCGGTATCATAGCACCACTTTATGACCATCATGAAAGGTAATCGCCAGACGGTACCCATCTTATCGATTTATACGATAAGATTCCCTATCACTTTAGTCGTCTTTTATTAGAAAATTATATTAGAGAAAAGTAGACCTAAAAAAGGGCGGAGTGCTAACCACCTAAATGATATATGAACGAAATNTGAAACTTCTAAATGTGCTCACCGAATGGAAATCCTGGAAAATGTGCAGTTTCTTAGGAGAGATAAAATCCTGAAATCCTGAAAATCTTGGAAAAAATGCATCTTCTGCGTTGAATTGTATGATGATTGTTGGCGTTAATGAAGATTTTATTCAAGATTATCTTCAATAGTGCGCAGTTGATTGTCTTGAGTGATATGTTGCTCAAAAAAAAACTTCCTCGATTTCGTTGTGTTTAGGTGTTTTGACTTGCAGGAAGTTGAATTTGCAGCTTTTCCACACCAATGAGCTCTTCTATTCGTTGTCTCGATTTCTCATATCTTAGCACAAAATCTTAGCAAAATTCACCTCTCCGAGTTGTTTTCTTTAGGGTATTTGAAATTAAGAAGATTGCATTGCAGTAACCGCTGTATCATTAGCAAATTTTCTTGTGTACTATGCATATAATTTTTTTGGAAGTATATTCCACCATTACCTTTGAAGCCTATCTAACAGGACAGTTTGCTTCAAAAATATCTCTTTCTTTTCATGTATGCTTTGAGAGTAGTCGTACTGTACTAAGTAACAGGTGAGTGGTGATGAGTCCCTCGTATTCCTCCGTATAGTTTATCCTCCTAGGTGTTCTCCTTATGGACGTTTCCCATAATTTGCCCGAGCTAGCATAGGTTAGAATAATGTCCTCAGCAAGGATGTTTAAAATAGTGTTGGGTGGATTGCATACCCAACGATGAAAATGCGTTCGATGAGTTGACCAGCACAAATTGACACAGAATCATGATAGAAATGTCACGCAACTTTCTCAACGAGTTCTAGAAATTCTCTGCAGTTCATGCACTAACGACCGCAAGTACTGCTCATTTCTGCTTATGCGAACCAGCACGCAATGAGCACTCCTCATTTTGACACCACATCTAGGTATATATCTAACTCAGTGGTCATTAGTGGCATCTGCTCAAGTATTTGCGCGTCATTTGTACTTTATATACCGTAGGCATAGATGGGCAATTTTTGCCACGGCTAAGGTTCAGTAAAATCACTGGAATGATTTTTGATCTTTATCGCCACTTGATATCTCATATTTTGAACGGGCTGTGTACTTGGCTTAGTCGTTACTAATATTGAAACTGAAAAATTAATGATGCAATATAGGCTCGAACGTAATTTACCCCTTATTAACTTGTAAGAGAAAGTGAAAAAGCATGGGACGAACTGCTAGGAGAAATAGTGGACGATAGAAGGGACTTTAGCTTCAAAAAAGCTATGAAGCGAGGGGAAATGAAAAAAAGATGTAGGAATGAGGCGTGAGGTAGGACGAGAAGATAGGAGGAGATGAGGGATCGGAGAGATGAATTCTTCCCGTGGGAACTCAAATTTTGTTCAAGAACACTCCAATGTTTTTAATCACAACAATTCCTCATTATATTTCACTGTATCGCAAAAGTGCCAAAGTTATATATTCGTTCAACATTCACGCATTCTCAACGTTTCAAAGAACATAGTGCACATTCGATCATTAAGGTTTTTTGTTAGCTAAACGTTAACGTAAGCGCCAAGAGTAATAGTTATGATGTATCGATATTCACAAGAATCACGCACAACGCAGTAATTTTTGCATTCACTAACGAATGCGATCGGCAACGAAAACAAAAGTACATAGACTTTCAATGAACTATGCTTATATGGCTTTCATTTCAATTAAAAATTTTCTTCGCAATTATGATTTATCATCGGTCAATTCTCATCGTAAATTATCGCTTCAAACATTCTTCTCAAACCATTGCTAATCATTAGCGTTTCTCTCTGATCTTCATTACTTTAAAAGAAATCTTTTTGGGAAACTTTATATGATTAATAGTAACCTTGTATATTGCGATGAAGCTTTATTTGTCCTGATCCGAATGTATGTCATTTATTGATCTATACCTCTATCTCACTTCATCTCATCGGAAATGCCAATAGTTCTATTTGCGCTATAAAGTTGCTTTCATCGAATTACCCGGCTATTCTTGTATATTAGAACGTTGTTATCTTCGTATGAGCTCTAAGCTCATTGTGGTGTTGCATTGTTCTTGCATTTTTTATTATTTATGACATCTCATTTATGATATTAGTTGTGCATTGTGTATCAATTTGCATTTAACAAGCGCATCATTAAGGGAATAAAATTCATTCATTGCATGATATTGCTTTCTTGCTTCTGTCAATGAATTCGAAAGTTGAATTTCTTTAAAGTTCTTGAAGGAAATGAATTCTGTGTAATCCGCTTATCCATTTCCTATAACATTTAGTTGATTCTCGTTGAAATGTTCATATATCCACTATTCTTTAGAATGATAGAAATGATTTTGAAGTGGATTGTCAACATCTGTTCAATTCTCTTTTAGACTATCATTTCCACAACCATCGCGACCCAGTTTAATCTGATAATCAATCATATTTTGAAGAATTTCTAGAAAAAAAAATTCATTGATTTGATTGCATAAATTGTGCGCAATGCTATTCTGCAATCTATTCTCTATGCTTAACGTTGAAATAACCTTTGGTGAAAGTTGTTTTCGAATATAAATCAAATAGTGTTCATCGCTGGATGTGAAGTTTATGAACTTAATTGATGATATAGTGGGAGCGTTGGCATGTTAAGCCCTCCGCGTTGGCAAAAAATGTGCACAAGGGCGCTCACCGTTGCGGCATAACTACGTATCTAGAATTCGATAAGGTACCACAAACAGTAATTGTAGGAGGGTAGCGTGAAAGTATCCTCAGCTCCTTCAGCATAGATGAGCAACAGATATATCAAAAGTGATCCCACTTATTAGCCTAAAAATATGGTTGAGATTCCACTTTTTTTTGATTGTTCAAGCGTATTTTAAATGTGGCATATTTGTTTTTTTATTCGATTTTCGATCATTGTTTTGTAGTCAGCTGTGTCGATAAGCCTAACACATCAATGCTGACATAGTGTATTCGTTTATACGTAGGATTTTGATAGTCACAATGATAGTGGCACTGTAATAGAGAGGCGTTTCGGAATGTAAATGAAACGCAGCATGCACATGACATGATCTATTTAGGCAATGACGAAGAAGCAAAGCATTTACGAACTTGATTGGCTATTGCATGTTTGAAATCCATTACATAGATCTTTTTCACTAGTTTTATTTCACTGGAGTAGTTGCGATATAGGTGCATTACTTGTGTTTAGAAGCAACCGATCGAGACGTTCCGGAATGAGTGTTTCAAACATGCTGATCGACCACTGGTGTCATTATCTTCAAAAGAAATTGTGGAAATTGAAGAAGAAGGACAACAGGTTGTTGATTGTAGGTAGAATCGTTACTGTTTGCCTCGTCTCGTTGCTTTCAATACAGTTTTAGAGACTTCTTGCAGTATTGAAAGCTCGTCCCTGTCACATGATCGAAACCATGCGATTTATAGTACCAGAAACAGCTGAACGTATCAATTATCATCCTAATAACATTGTTTACTTCAAGGATTAGCACCTCATGATGCCTTTTATAAGAAATTCCAATAACTCACAGCAACTGAAACATTTCAGTAATACCCGTTTCACATATTTCCATAAAATTTTGACAGGAAGTCGTGCCCTAACAAATAGTTCCACTGAATTAAATATCCTCAATAGGATCCGCAAAATCTTCTATGAAATTTGATTTAAAATTTTACTACTATATCTCTTTTTAGAACGGCTTGTTGTCAAAGATTCCAATGTTTTCTCTAACCATAACTCCTAGGATCCTTTTTTATATGTTTGTTTAAGTCGTTTTTGTACGATGAATTTATTTACTTATTTGCTTCAAACAACAAAGCATAAATGTTTTCGAATAAATGTTTCATCATACCTCATATCGCTTTCACTTCTATTTAGGTGAAGTTGCAAGATTACGTGAAGTCAGGGCCTTGATTCGTCCCTGCCACCGGATGCTGACGAGCTGATTCATTATTGTTTCACATAAGAGGAGAATAAAGGCTTGTTCCGTCGCCCAGGTCCACATGAGTCTGCCGGTCGGAGTGGTTCGGTAGGTCGAAGCTAAAGAGTCTGGTCGAAGTCCTCTTAAAGTCAAAGGCAGGATAGCAAACAGAAATACATATTTCATGTTGTGGTATGCTCGATTTATTTTATATATCGATAGAAAGCGAAACCCCGTTGCTTAAATCGAATCGTCCACATTCTGTCATATTGCCTAAACGAAGTTCGCTTGCTCTTTTAATGAAGTTGTAAGCGTAGAGTAAACGTCTTTATTTTATATGTTTTCATTGTGTTCTAATTTTTGTATACTTCACATAGCAGCAATATGAACTCAAATGTTAGTGGTAACACCTGTGGTCTTTAATCTCCTGTTTAAGTCATTGTGACATTTTCATTGGCTAGTCACTTCAAAGTGCCATGCGTTTACCTTGAAAATACGCATGCAAAAAGCATAATTCACGTTCCTCAGGAGATAAAATCAGAGCGTGGTTAGGATACCCGCACTGTTCAAAAGTGAGAAGCAGTAATTGGAGGGCGATGTTTTTTTAGAAGTTCTCGAATTAGGCTGTTATTGGTTGATGTTTTCATGCACGTTATTTCCTCCGAGAGAGTTCTGCAATGGATTTTCGCTACCAGAGTGTTCAGAGGTGAACCGAAATTTCCTAAGAACTAGCGAAGATACTTTGATGATGGAAACCAGATAAGTTGATAGTGCCCTTAGGTGTCCTTAGAAACGGCAGCGTTATCTTAACCGATGATAATCCCCAACAAATGTAAAGTACTAGAGCATTTCTGGATCCTATAGTTGTTTGCGTCATGAATACACATTTAACGCAAGCGCGTTTTCTTTAATAGCAACGAAAGAAATATTTTTCACGTTTTCGATTAGTGATTTTCGCATAGCGAAAGCACAGAGTGCATTGGAAACCGTTCATCAACCAAATTTCTCTACTGTTAAGGCTCATCATGAAAATGAAACGATTTATGTTATCTCTATTTTCTTTTATTGCCGTTCAATTACATACGCAAGAGATTTGAGGGCATTAGATATCCCAAAGGATATCTAATGTTTTATTTCGGATTCATTCTCCGTACACATAAACAATAACTTGTCAACGATAACAAAGAAGCAATTGATTTTCGAAGAAATAACTACCCTTTCCTACTCTCAAGTTTAGCCTTTGATGTTCTTGAAATTCGTTCTAAAAACTATTCTCAAAGCTTGCCTTCTCCTATTCTATTCTTTCCAAAATTTTAAGGCGTTTCATTCTCAAGTCAATCGAGTACAGTAAATTAAATTTGCACGAACACATATAGCTTTCCAGCTCTAATTATTAGCATGTTGATTTATACTAAAGACAATATTGCTTTCTTCCAGTCGCCTCATGACAAAAACACTCAATGTAAGCGGCGTTTTGTGCTACGTCCCTTCACTGGTTATCAATCCTTACAAGTAGATCATATCTCGGCCCACTTCATAAATATGCTTCAGGGGTCATAGTGAATTATTTAATAGAGCTGCAAAGACAATAAAAAAAAACTCATTTCACTCATATTGCATTTCAACTCACTTACGCATTAATGCATCAATGCCTTTTCGTTCGTTTCACTGAGTTGTTGAATATTGTTTCAGTTCTCTTTAGGAAAGCGCACTTTCGATTTTACAAAGAATGGCAAAAGTAACTATCTCATTCGCTATATTTTCTATCCCTGTGTAATCTTTTCTTTTAGGTTATTTTCAGCAATCTTTAATTTGAAATAGATAAAATAGAAAATATTGGTCGTATCCTCCCAAAATTTAATACAACTTCATAAATTTTTCTTTTCTTTTCAAGTTCTAAATTTTCTTTTATTTCTTCATGTTGTTGCCTAGTTTCATTTACTAATTTACATCACTGCCATTAGATTTATCAACATTTTCTCAAACATTAAATTGTTTTTTTCCTTAATTACCTGAGCAAATGCTTGTTATCTTCATCATTATCTACGCAGCGACTAATATTGCCCGTATTCCGCACTAAAGCTTATTTAATTGGCACTTCTTTCATACGACAATTTTATATTCACTCATATAGATTGAACATACCATGCGTTCACGAGAGTCGATATCGTGGTTTTCATCAGTGAATATTAATGTTTTTTGATTACTTCACTTGTTCACTAGTACATTTTATATACGGTAACTCATTTTTTAATATGCGGTAACTCATTTCTGATAAGTGCTTACCTTCTTAGAAAGAAATCTCCGTATGCTTTTTTCGAGAGAAAACTGAATAATTTATATCACAAACATTATACCTTATTTTCTTCAAAAATCTTTTTTTTATTTTCACAAATTTATATGATAATATTTTGATCATNTTAATTTCATTTGTATTATTTCTTCAATTTTGTACAATTTTTTCAATGAATTTTTCCAATTGAGCAATTGAATATTCTTTTTAAAGTTATATTCGAATTAATGAATCGCCTTTTAATATTGCTATGAGTTGATTGTTTCAATTTACATTCTCCATTAATGAACTTCTTTTTTGAATAATACACTTCATTAAAAGCTTATAGTTTTTTGTTGTTATTGACGTCAAACTCTTTTCATAGTTGATTTACTATGAGAAGGGTAATGATATGCAATTGCAACGAATATACTACGCTTGTATGAACGAACATATATGACGAGAATCGATTTATTGTGAATTTGCTCTTCTTTTGGTATAAAAAAACGTTGTAAGGATAGGAGTTGTTGCTATAATAGCTTCCGGCAGTAATGACCTCAGGCTAAAAACTTACTATGCTCAAAATTTTATTCTACTATTGTTGCATTCATACTACAATCTTGATGTTCATGGCAGCCTGATGCATTGATACATCCAACGTTTGGTGTCCGTTAATGTCGGGTCTCTTAGATTGAGAATAGATAAAGTGGCTCGACCTCATCTAAAGAAGCAATTTTAAATCAGTATTTGATTTGCTTCAGATTTTTAATTGCCATTCTATAGGATATGTCACTGTACTTTTTATATACTCTCGAACCATAAAAGATATTCAATTTGTTCAATCGTTGTCAGGTGAACATACTGAATACACAAATGGGGACAGGGATTCGTCTCCGTTTTTTTTTTGTATTACATTAAAAAAACAGCTAAACGACCATTGTTTGTTTGGAATGAATTTAAGGTGACAAATTTATGTATAGGGATCAACGAAATGTTTGAAATATTTCAACCTCACTAGTAGTTGCTACAGAAATATTGGCAATTTTTTTAAATCTCCCAATTCACATATCATGCAAATTCAAGATGGGCGATTGAAATGCTTCGTGAGATCTTATATGATAACATTTGAAGACGATAGGATAGGCAATAGTTACATGAAGTTACTTACAGAATTATCACTAGATTATCATCAAACGTTAATAAATAGAGTTGAGAATAATGCAGAAAATGAATCTCAGGCAATCATCGCTAAAGCAATGGAAGCTGGCCATTATTTTAGCACCACCTTGTGGTCGACAAATAATATTGGAGGTGCGAGAACTATAGCCAACTTGTGCTGCTTTATTTGAATGAATAGGATAAGGAACTCTTATGTAAGAGCTTGAGGTAAATGAAATTGACATCAGACTACATGGTGTAGACTGGACCACCGAAAATCATTTTATGCAGTTTCCTTCTTTCTTTTCGTTCGCGATTTCGAACTGAGTGATGAAAGATTTTGCAAAGAGTACCATGTACCAAGTGATGGTACCATGGCGAAAATTTTATAAAATTCACTTGTACCTAGATGTAGGTCTAGAAGCATTAAGTTTTATAAAAATATATATTTTAGGGAATAAACGGGTTTAGTACTGTCAACGATGCCTCAGTCATAATCGTTTGGAAACAAGAAAGAATCATAAATGCGAATGTGTATACGCCAATTGTACCTGTAGTAAATGCATCTTGGTCGAGAAACGTCGAGTGCTTAACACACAACTACATGAATTAGAGGAAGTGGTTGAGGGGCGATATGCATGCTGAGATCGAAGAACAATTCAATGCAAGTGGAGTACGCAGCAAAGGAGGCGAGCTCTTTTTTTTGGGATGTTAATTCGATCTTTTTCTAGTGAAAATACCGAACAGGATTTGTAACGAAAAATTTATGCGCCATAATTATGAATAAAAACCGACACACTCTTAACTCTGCATTGATTGTACAAGCGCGACGGCGGTGGAGGCGAAGCAGTGCGGGAGGGAGTTAGCATGAGATACAAATGGAAGATCGTCGTTGATTCCAGTTTTTTTTTCAGTGAAAGTTCTACCTTCAGATGGCTCTTCCATCTTCCAGTAATATAGTTATGATTGCTGAAGAATCTCACGGTCACATTACTCTTGTATCCTTCAACGGTAGGAAACAACCATGAAAAATGTGATCTTTTTCCCATTGGGGTGATGGCGAAAACAGCGCACGCGAAACTTGACCGTTATAAATGTGGTCAAACAAATTTGATTCCATGATTGAAGATTGTTGCAAAAAAATGCAAAATTGCAAAAATTTTACGATCAGATAACTGATCAGAGCACTGAACAGATGATAATCGGGTCATCGATCTCTGATCACATAGCTATTTCCAATTCGTTCATGAAATTTGGCACCCCATAAATCAATTACCTTCAAATAATTTAGTAATACGGATTTAGATCGCGCTAAATTTTTGCTCAAAGTAATCATTTCCGCTAACTATAGGCGTTAAAATCGTAGAGGGATTGTCACTTGTCGAAGTTTTTCTAACGAATGATATATGATGTAATTATGTTTGTTATTATCAACTTATTATAACTGCAATAGTTGGCTATGTAGCGAAAGTAATTAATCAGTTTGCCGATTCATTTTGTTATTTGACACTATATCCACATAGGACTAATTAACTGTATAAAGTTTTATGCTTTCTCATCCTTGAAATCGTAAAGATACACTATCAATTTTTCCTCTATAACTAATTGGGCATTGTATGCCCAAGAAAGCTGAAGCCTATCTGATTATCTTCTGTTTTTAATGAAACCACCAACTCATTGAGAGGCAACTCTTTGCGAAGGAAATCGCATTACTTTGCGCTATAGAAAGTCATCTTGTCACATAGCACTAGTTTTTTTTCTTTTTTTTTTCAATAACTGGTGTAAATTTTTACGACGTAATTTTCCTAAGCAAGAGCAGAAAATGCATTCTAGAATAGGCATCCTTTTGGAAAATCGTCGAAATATTTCTAGGCTTTCCATGGAATTTTTAAACAATCTTTCTTTTTTTGAGAAATGTTGATGCGGTCATACGATAAGTTTAAAACTGATGGCTGTAACGTCAGCTAAAGATGATGCGGCCCTGACAATGTATAAAATATGGAATATTCCACTTTGTTAGATTTTCATAACGCATCCATATTCAAAAAACACTTCAAATGGTGAGATCGCTTTAACGAATATTTTATACACTGAAATTTGTGAATTTTCATAAACCTTTAAAAAATTAACATAATTTGCAAAAAAAAAAAATGGAAGAAAACAAGCCGTCCTATGTAGATGACATTGGATTTTCTTTCGAGAGCGGATAAGGGACATGTCCCGTAGGGAGTAAATGCAATACTTTCTCGTTCAATGTTAACAGCAAATAGATTCTTGTGTATTTTTTCACTACTCATTAATAACGATGTTCCACTATTCTCTGCTTCCGTTCAATCGGTTGAATCATATGTTGATGAACGAGGGCATAAGAAAACGCCTCGCAGGAGGTGATTATTCCGGAGATTGTTCCAACAAATTCATTTAATTAGACCTTAAAATACTCGATGAAATTTGCGCTTCATTTGATAATTCTTTTTCTAATGGAATTTGCAGAATTGTTGTTCAAAAAAATAAAATTATGAGGGTTGCATCGAAGATATTTAACTAGAAGAGGGCAGTGAAAAATAGAAAATGCATGAGACAAGCAAGATTGCGATATATATTTTATACATAGGATATTCCGTATGGACAAGCCTTTCCTTACATTCTGAAAAAATGTATATCAATTATGGAATACAACAATTCCTTCTTCCAACTTGTTTTACATATACAAGTTCAATTTTTATACGCCATATACTTCATTAGAAAGATATGCAAATTTCAACTCAACTACACATTGCATATTAGATTCGCAGACTCGCATTTTATGCAACCACTGTAAGTTGACAGCTACAACGATCTTCTTTTGATAGGAAAATTGCATATACGACCGTCAGCTTATTTCTTTGTTAAACAAGTGGTACCATACTGCTTTTGTCACTTCATTGTTTTAGTTTTGTCGTAGAAAGTGCTGACTGATCCATGCTAATAGGTACTTCATTTTAAAAAAAAAAACGACTCAGGTATTCACGAGCTATGAAGGTGGAGGGGTCAGGACGGGGTATGAGAGAAGGAATGAAAAGTTGAAAGGGAACACGCTCCTAATGCAACTGAAAAGTGCGGTGTATTGGCGGAAAGAACTGTTGAAAAAACCGTCAAGAAATTATCTCTGAAAAGAATAAAACTTTGTTTTCTTTTAATTCTTTTCTTTCCCATTTTTACTTGATATCTTCTTTTATATTCTACTCTTACTTTCGGCCTTTTTATCTTCACTTCTATAGAATTTCTCTTGTTCCTAAAATGTTAATGACTCATTCTTCATTTCACATCTTGAGGGAACCGTGAACGTTCTAATAAGGTCGATCATCACTGAACACAAAAGAGCAAGCATTACGAGACCGAAACGTTGTTATGAGTGCATTATCTTGTCTATAACATTTTATAATTTTTTCGCCCTTGCATCTTACATTCTACACGGAAATTTATAGAACTTTACATATCGATTGGCTCAGTGGTAGCGTTTAGGGTATAAGAAATTAGTCGATGAAAAAGGGGAGCTGAAATTTTGGAAATTTATCAACGATTTGAGCCTTGATATTTTGTCGTGGAAAGCGTTGATATTTTGTCAAGGAATTGAAAGTCAGGAACTTGATCAGTTCGAATAAATGTTGCAATAGTTTCACTGGTATAAAGAAGTTAGCAAAACTCGTGAACGATAAACTCGTTCAAGAGAGCCAAAGGCTGTGGACCTCGAAAGCGCTAGAAAGGCCACTCGGATGCACCCAGCAAAAGACACATAGATCGTAAGATAGGCTTTTCTCATGTCGGTGTTGATCTCAAGCTTTTCGAGCCTCGCAAGAGCTACATGTCCTGCGAAGTTATTTCTCGGGAACTATCGAAAACCTGGAAGCTCTTGTTTATGTTCCTGGTGTTCTTCTTGCTTTATAGAATAGGTGGAATAAAAACCGCAAAACATTACTTCCGGCTATTTTAACGTTGCAACTATATTTTATGTGTTTTCATGGTAGTGTGAGTGTTGAATAATGTATTGTGCGTACGCACTGTTTGGCAATGTGTGCTGTCAGGAATTGTTTCAAAACATGTTTACAACTAGCAAGCGCCACACGCATCTCACTCACTCTCGTTAGCGTGCTTCACTAATACCCTCTCAAGCCGATTTCACATCCACGTAAAAAATAAGCCAAAACATTCTCGCCGCGAATTTTCCACTCAACTGTTCTACATTTCTCGGTTCAGCTGAATTTTTTGATAAGTGAATGCATTTTCTCATGGAAAATTTTTCACTTACAGTAGAAATTTCCACAGATACGACATTGCATACGGTAAAACAATTGCAGCATACTGTATGAGTTAATCAAACAAATAAAAATCCTCAGCATTAATAATTTCGACGTGAGAGAATGAACAACGAGTTCAGTCTAAATGATCGGTATTATCGTAAATTACGACAAGTCTCAGCCAATCAATTTTCACTTGATTCCCAAAAATGACTGCACCTAAAAATCTGCAAAAAATGACCTCCCCTTTGGTGGCGCCAAATTATTGCCACAAGTATCATTCGATAAATGCAACAGCGGTGATATCACCTTGCAATGATTCCATTTTAAGATGTTTCATTGAGCTTCTTAGTCTCGTTCATCAGATCCAAAGAAATTTTTTTAAAGATCAATAATCAATATTTTCCTATTGATTCACTATGATCCTTTGATAGGTGTTTTTCATTCAACCCCCCCTCCCTTCCCGGAATCAATTGGTGAATAGGTCATAATGCTGCTGTAGTCTTCTTTTCCTTTCAATATTTAAAGATGGGAAAAGTACTTATCATTTACGCAATTAGTGCATAGTTTCTATCGTAGAACAATCATTCATTTTTATCAAAACATTCGCGGCATCCCTCAAAAAAGATTTATTGCCTTTTGGCGACAATCGGATGACCATTGAAGCTTATTTCAAACTTTTCTCATCGTTTCAAATGAGACCGAATATTTCTTTTTGTGAATATTATAGCTCCAACTCATGCTCTAGGCATTTTGAGCATAGTTGCTGGGTTTTTATATTTCTTTCTCAAAGAAGAAATAAAGCACTACTTTTGAACTTTTAGCAGTTTGAAAAGCGAAATCAATAGTGAACACAACTTAGAGCTATCAGCGAAAATTTCTCGTCGACTAATTCTTTTTATTCATGCATCACATAACGATTCGTCGGCGAATTTTTTCGTTTAATGACTAGAAACTTTCAAGCAACAGTCATGCGCCTGAACATTGCCAATTATTTGTTGCATTCTTTGGCGAGGATGCATCGTAAATGCTACATTGTTATTGATTCAGATACTTGATTTAATAATTTTTATAATCATAAAAATGTTCCCAATACGCAACGCTTATATGAAAATACTTGGAAACGTCCCAACTTTGTTGCTTCTACTGCCGTAACATTTTTATCTATTCTGGTTAAGCGAATAACAAATATTTCAGTCGTCCAGTTTGAGTACCTTCGGATCGGGAAAACAGTCGAGAAGAAAATATTTCACCTTCAAGCGATATTAACTTTCCAAAGATTTTTCATCAATAACTTTTTTTAGCTCCGATGTCTTTTCTTCTTTGGTAAGCAAAAATGGCTAATATTTTATTGATATCATTTAGAAAGGAAATAATAAACAGCGAAATGTGATATTTCGTATCGTTCGATTTTATGGAGAACAATCAAACGAAAAATCCTTAGTGAACAACCGTGATGGGCTTTTTACTGTAATTTTCATATACGTAGGAATATGATAAACAATTAGAAGAGACAAAATGTTTTTATATATATATATATATGTATACTTTGTGGGGGTAATAGTAGAACAAATATGCTACTGTACAAAAAAAACTGTACAGCTGAACTTACAAATTCATAAGCTTATTCGTTGTCAACATGTTCGTTAACGTTTATTTATCATTCGTCGAATTCTCACTATTTGAATCTCAAGTATCAAACGTTTTTAATTGCCAATTGAACATATATATATTATTTTCCAATACAACTTCCTTTTCATTTCCGGTGTATTTCCATATAATTTTGGACTTTTTGTTGAACGGTATCAGTGCTATCGTTTAGATAGTATTTTTCTACAAAAATGACGCCAAGGAATTGAATTTCCCGCAAAAATTTTTCATCGTTTCAAACATTAATATAGCATGTATAGGCTCAAATCATTGATTGTATTTTTAGCTGTATTGGCTAGTTTACCCTAGCATAGATATCAATAAGCATTCTCAAAATTTAATGCTACAATGAGAACTTCTATGCTTTAGTATCGTGTGAAGCATTCTGTTACAAACAAATAGAAATAGTTCGATTAATGATGAGGGATTCGGCAGTTAGTGTCGATGAGCTGCTGTTTGCGAAACTGACGGCTGTCGAGTCAACGGGGTAGAAGGATTTGGGATAGCTTTCGCTTCAAAAACAACTTTCAACTAACGGAAACATCCACCTGCATAAATACCAACTGTGCGGCGTTTGCCAAATTATTTCATCGAAGTTTCATTGGATCTCGTACCAGCTGCCTTTGATGGGGCGATGCTCCAAAAAGGTGATAATCTCATGTTGCAAGAAAAACGACAACAATCCAATTGTTTAATGAACAATAGCAATGACCAGCAAAGATATCTAGTACAATTTTTGACTGCCACTATCTTAAGATAATTTTAAAAAGCTTTTAATCGGTATTTTTGTTGATTGTGATTACAATATCCAGCAAGATAGAGCACTTCGGCAAGTGCTATAATATGTTCATTTCATAATTTGCAATGGTTGCTTTCCAAATTCTGAACAACTACTAAGAGAAAAGATTGGCTAATGCTGTGGATTGAGGGATATTCTTACCTGCTATCCGTTAGGTTGGAGACATTTCAAGAACCAAAATAGATCAGTACGAACATCCGGTTGAACACTTTTATCATTTCAGTTCGGTTACATGAATTCCGTTTTGCCACTTATCTTTCTTGGCCGGAGCCGGAAAGTTACTATCAAGCAAGAAAAGTCTGTGCACTTTTAGTGGTTGCAGTCAACTAAAATGAGCGGATAAAATCCAGTTCTCAGAAAATATATTGTAAAAATTATTAACTCAATAAGAAGTGCTCGACGGAAAGGTATCGAATCCGATTTCAAATTTCTGTTGTTCTTTGTCGTGTAGAATTCGCGATCTAACCTTTTCTCCCGCTGTATTTTATTGAGAACAATAGAAGTCATGATTGAAAGTGACTTCTTCTTGATCCGTTGATCAGTTGATCAAAGGATGCATTCTATCAAAACAGAAATTTGCGAAGCCTCCCTCAACCGGAGTTTGCCTTCTTTGGCAATTAGTGACTGTATCTGCAGAAATTGCCGCTCACTCTAGGTGCCACTTTGCGACACTCAGTGATAACCGATTCTTTTCATGCTAAGTGCTCATCCTTCAACGCCTATTGCTTCAGCTTATTACCTTAAAGCTTGAGCTATATTTGAGTTTCATGCTTGCGATATCGTTGTCAATAAGCTGGGAGCTTGAGAAACTTTTTTTTCTAAGATATTGCTATCAATCCATTGAACTCTATCAATGTTCTTCGTCATCAATTGAGCCTATAAGCTTTGAAGATTTATGCTTTTTACTGTTGAAATGGAACAAGTGATATTTTCTGCTAATATAGCGCTATCGAGCTGTTGCATTAGGCTTCTATTAAGTTAATTCCGGTTCACTGGATTTTAATGGATTGGGAGTTGAGATAGAATGCTAGTCGATTAAGAAATTCTATTGGATATAAATGGCTTAGCACATCCTATAAGGGAGGCGCTATCATTGAAGAAGGCTGAAACTATAGGATGATGAGTCGATGGCTTTAATTAGAACCAATAAAATGTTGTCTTGAAAATAGAACTTCAACTAACGAAGAACGTTATAATTGAGGATTTTCAATGAACACTGCGAAGATGAGATGAGCTTAGGCTTTAATCGAAGTTATTCTGTATCAATGATATTAAGGATTTTAGTTAAGCTATCTTATACGACAAACAGCTCTATGTTTTTGATATAAGAAGCGAAAGATCCTCTTGCAAATTGATTTCCCAAAAAATGAAGCAATTGCTATGTCTTGCACCATCGTATATGGAAATTTACATATTGAACCGCCCTCAGAATATATTTGCCATACATTTTTTTCTTCGTCATAATTGTTATATATTTCTTTCTTATAACTATAATTGGATTCACTGATGAAGAAAACGTTAGCAAGATTTTCTTCGATGCTGTTTCTCATTGAGAGAATTGAAGTTAGCAAGCGGCAGAAAATGCTTCCCTATTATCGAGAGCTTATTTTGAACGGCATTCTATGAAGTTCTTTGATTGAACGAAGTTGACGAATGTTTACTGAAGAGGTAGGAGAGTGGGCGTTGTGCCTCCTCGATCGACAACTATCTAAGCTTGAACAGCCAGCCGGCCGGCTTATGTGTTATTCACATTTCTCTATGAGGGTTGTAAAATGTAACAAACACAATACAAATTAATACAAAATGAGAGCTATTCCAATCATTTATTGCAAACGCAATAAAATATTAGCAGTGGATATTGTTGAGCTTTGCTGCATACGAATACTTGATGAAGATTGATGCTTTAATTAGCGCTGAATTATATTTCTTCGTTTAGCTCTTTGTTATTTTTGAGTGTTTCCGTTTGTATTATTTTGCAGCATCTTCAGAAAAGATGCCAACGATATTACGACATACATTAGTGTGCCAGTAAATTGAGCTAACGAGCAATATCACTTGAGAAATGCTCTCAATCCCACTTGATGATCGCTTTTTCACATCAGCACACTACGACACTTAAAGTGCAAAACTAACTGAACAAACTCGTTTCGTCTCTTTCCTTTTTTTCCATTTTTGAAGAAATTATCATATGCAAATTATTGAAAAGCTTTTTTTCTTACTAATTCTAAAATACTTTTCAATATTTATCTAATTCATAAAGATGTAGATAATTTAATATTTTATACTTATTCACGACAGAAATTTGAGGAAGATTGGACACGTTGCTATGAGGGAATTTTATGCAAATGCCACGCATTCAAATAGTAGCTTTACTAAGGTGGCAAGCATACAGCACATGAAATCATGACTTTTCGATAATTATGCACCATAAGCATGAATAGACTGTCGAATTTGCTTCAGAGGTCAAAGGTTGAATGCACAGCGAAAATGTGGCCATATAAGCAAGATCCAACTGAGCGCAAGTCACTTTATGAAGATTTTTTTGAAGTTGTAGATTTTATAGACTATTTCTTGCTACATTGAACTATAAATCAGTCTTTATTGTTTCTTTTAAAAAAGCGCAAAAGCGTTTAAAGATTGCCTAACATATACAATATGCAAATTTTAAGCGAAATCAACAAAAACGAGAGAGTGCTTCTTCCATTGCAAGAGCTTACGTCCATACTAACATTCGATAAGCAATGAACGACAGACAGATAAACTGCTGCGAAAAAAAAGAACCTAAAATAGGTGAAGAAAAGTTTTAAGTAGAGCACCTATGACTTTTTTTGACTTCGGGAAATATTCGGATATATAGTGGAGAAATAAATGGAAGATGATTTAGTGAGATGAAAGTCTCTCCTATGCGAAAGAGACGATTATGTATTTCTAAGTAATAGGTAGGCCAAGGTGTTCCTATCTTTTGAACATGACTTCAATTTTTGCATAAAAACGAAATTTTAGCGGTTAATATTTTTATTTGAGAGTGAGAGTTTTATCATTTCCATCGGTAGTACACTTGATTAGCTTAGATATTTTCGACTAGTGATTATTCTCAGTACGGATAGAGATCATCTACAGTCGCAAATCCTTTGCGTTCATCTCGGTTAATCGGATACAAAATTTGTATTTCGCTATTAAAAGCGCTTTGGCAAGCAATTATACCAAAATTTGTTTTAGTTGTGAAATGATCTATGACGTATTATTATGTCGATATATATTGACGCAATATTAAGTAGTAAGCATATTATGTTCATTAAAAATGAACGTTGTTGAGATCTTCTATTGTAGCTTTTCAACTTCAAATTTTTTTATTATATTCTTCCATATCGTCAGCATTATAAATTTTTCGGCCAAACATTTTCTTAGAAGAAATGAGATTTCATATGGAAATATTATTTATTCTTTGTTGCATGTTTTCACTCTTGCGAAAGCGTATTCGCTCACGTCATATACAATGTGTATCTCATCGTGACTGTATCTACATATAGATATCAGTGTCTTAATCATGCATATCTGATCATAGGTTTTAACTGAAAAATCACTAAAGCCAAGCTTAAGAAACTTGTCTATTCTACTGCAAAATAATTCATTAAGAAAATTTTGAAACGTGATAAAAATTTTCACCTCCAATTTTATGCCGATCGAATCATCGTTCTGCATTATTAAGACTATATAAACGATCAAATCTTTCATAGATTTTTGTATTGACATCGAGTCATTTGAAATACGAAAATGCTAATCTATATACGACATTTTCCATTGAAAAGATAAGATGAGATGATTTGGATGTGCTTAACGTAACAGTTCTTCCGCATAGCTTTGGCCTTCGAAAGAACTAACTTCGCTGATGTTATGAAACTGTGCATTCAACGTTAGTTCTTTTGTCTACAAATATGCTCCTCATTTCTTTTCATATATTCATCTCCAAAATTTTCACCTATATTAAACATAAATATTATAAACAATTTAAACACTCATAAACTCGTGAGCATCTCTCTAAGTTCCGTGGCAAAGACGCATTTGCTGTATCGACAGTAAGCGTTTTTTTATGTTCGTGTCAACGGCTTCGAAATGGTGTCTCTTAAGCACTAACGATAGTGAGCGCTATTTGAACAACCATCTTTACAAAATTTTATGGCGGGAAAATTCACTTAATTTTAGTATAACGTTGACTAAATATTTGATTTATGCGATCGATTTACGATCTTCTTTGTTGATTTTATATGTGAGACTGGAGAAAAACGAAAAATGAAAGCGCCCCCTACATCAAATATTAAAAAATTTGCTTGCCAACTGCTCAGTTTTCACGTTTGTATGATGCATTTGATGAACCCGTCTGGATGCATGAATTAGAGAGAGAAATGTTTTGAGGAAGCGTTTGTCTGACAAGTTTTGCCCACATTGACCGTGCAAAGACACTGAACTTACTTTCAGTTCTCTTTTTTTTAATCCCTATTTCGTTCATGCTCACGCAATTAGCAAGACCACCGTTTGACGTGATTTCCCCTCACGAACGAATCACTATGACACCCAACAAATTCATGATTGCAACATCTAGAATTTGACAATCCCTTGTTGGCTGAACTAACAGATTGTAGAAATGCGCAAAACGTTAATTTTATGCGAACTTTCTGATGCTAATATTTGACGTTTAATCATTTGAGAATCGTTGTAATCCTTTCTGATTTGCATGATTGAGAATCACGATCTCTAATGACATTCGAAGAATTTGTAGTCGCTAACGATATTTTTCAATTTTTCCACATTCAGATGCTTCTTTATCTATGCTACTTATTGGTGAAGAGATTCTGCACTCAATATAGGCAATAGCGAATTCGGAACGCTTCATACTTCTCAAGACGTTAGCCAGCGCAGTAGTAGTTTTGATAGACAGCTTGAGAACTCGTGTAAGAAGCCTTAGTGGAACACGAAACGAAGCGAGATACCAGATTGCCCCTGAAGCACATATAGTAAGGATTCGATGGCTAGGCGACTAAAGTGGAAGGGAAGCAGAGTACAAAAGCCTGAAGCTGGGCGACTCCAATGGGCGAGCGTAAGATAGTTTTCGTTCCAAATACATCGGAAGCAGTAGCAGCAACGCCTAGAAACATTTTCGATAAAAAAACTGCCCAACGAGCTTGTTTTAAAGTTGGCAGCTGGTTGGGTCTTCGGCATAAACTTTAAGCGCTAGATGGGGCGTGTTTAAGCGCCGTTTCGTATAGTGAAAGCGAATATATTCAACGAAAGTGTTAGACGAAGCAGCGAAAGTGAATAAAGAACACAAAGTGGGACGATGTTTTTGCACGGATAAACGCTAATGGCCTTAGGAACGACGTTACATTGAAATTTTTGGAAGTGGTGCCCCTCGGGCAGTACATCCTTACGCCGCTTTTTGCTACTTCTATCATTATTCGTATTGCTTAACCACTATCTATGCACTTTTGCCTGGATCGATGAACTTGAGAGTCACCCATTATT